>MJUU01019251.1:44767-77336 GCA_002080025.1 Modiolus philippinarum
ATATATATGGGGAATGCATTGTAAGCGATTTTGGCCACCTTATGATACCAACTTCCTGTTTGGCGGGACTTAGCCATTTGTCCCTTTTTAATGCGTAAAAAATACGAATGGGGTACATCTAGCACGATAACGCGTGCGACCGCATGTTTGTACTGTGTCTCTTTTTGCTCACGTGTTCAAAGGGTTATATGAGTAATTTCCTTTATCTATCGTCCATCGACGTTAGTCCGTCGTCATTTCTTACACTGCCAAGGTCTTTTTACTCCGAATTGTTCCGATTCATCATCAGGGAGTGGAGTTTATAGATTATGTTCAGTTAGATCGAAGACAAAAGAATATGGTAGGTGTAACTTTAAAATATTACATAGTGATAAAGTGCAATATTTGGAAAGGAACTTAATAACCGATACTTATAAAAAATCTATCATAAGAGTTAAAATGATTCGCGTTACAAGATCTATCTGCCCTATAGCTGCTGTTTTGAATAAAATCTGAAATCCATTACGAAGTTATTTCTCTTTTTTGCTAATCTGGCTACAACAAAGAGGAAATTTTGCCATTACAACACACGAACTAGGTATTTGTCGTCCATCGGTCTTTTGATAACTTTTCACTCAAAGATCTCTTAAGGTAGATGGGTACTCCAAATTTTTTTCCATAGATTTTTTTTATTTTTACAGGAAAGTTTCCTTTTTATATAAGCATTGAAATGAAAAAATAAAAAAGGCGGGTCACCGTGCTTGTTTTTAAAATAACTGATATCAAAATAATTAAATATTTCTAATGAATATATAGGGAAAAACAGGTATATTGTTGATTTCTTTAAAACTCTTCCATAGATTTCTTTCTACTTTACTCATGTGTTAGCCCTTTGAACATACTTTCAAAAAATATAAAGAAAAATGGGGGTCACCGACTTTGTTTTCCATATCATTTGTAAAATGTGAATTTTCATAGTGATATCTATGTAAAATATTTTTATCAAATTATCTCCCTTTTTCAAAAATTCTCTTCCAAATTATCTAATTATCAAGTTAACATACCTCGTCTAATTAGATAAAGACATGTGAAATCAAGTCCATGTAGGTCCTTTGCATTTTGTATTATGGATACAATACTGATGGATTCATTACAAATAAAAATATTTGCATATTTAAAAAACAAATAATACCATAACAGCATAAATAACAAATTAAAAATGGCGGAAGACTACCGATCTACCTTAAACCATTGAGCCAAATGAAACCAAACATTGTCACAATAGTCTTTGGACAGTCCCCTTCAAAGTTTGTGATTTTTTAAAGCTCACCTAGCATTTATGACAATGTGGGTTTTTGCCATCACTTAGCGTTCGTCGTCCGTCCGTCAAACTTAATAAATCTTCTGTGAAACTGCTAGGCCAATTGTAACGAAGCTTAACCTGAGTTATCACCAGGGTTTGCATTGTGCTTGATTAGTCTTTACATCAAAAAACGTGACCGCTTTTGTGAAGATAAAACATAGGGGTGAATTGACGTTTTTTATACATAACTTGACGGTATTTAGCATGGCAAGATTTACCTATCCTGCAATTTTGAAGAAAATCCGAAAACCCGTCTTGGAGTAATTGCCCTTTTTTCCTTTAAATTTCAAAATCTTTTTGAAATGCGTCTTATACATTTTAAACAAAGGAGATAGGGGTTGTGTTATCGATACAAAAATGTTAACCATATCAAGATCTACAAATGCTGCAATTTTTTTAGACACCCTGGTGAAGCGTATTTGAGTTACTTTGCCTTTTTGTTGAATTTTCATAAAAACTTTTTCAAAATTTTTTTTTGTAAAATTTTCAAAATCATTTTAGATAGAGGTAAAGCTTAAAAAGCAAAGGTTTTTAGCTTATCAAGGATTACAATTTCAACAAATGTCCGACAGGTTCGCATATCATCAAAAAAGGTCGCCACCAGAAACCATAGTTTTAAAAAAGCCAATTTGAAAATCTTGTAAATCGTTCATTCTTAAAATCTGAATTGTAAAGTTCATATTAATTATGATGATAACAACATGGCCATTAAACAAATGTACTGTTATAGCACAAATCATAAATTCAAGATGGTTGCTACTGAAGATCTTAGTTTAACATTTGGACCTATGGGAAAATGTTGTAAATTGTCGTTTCAGATAACAAATTTTATATCTTTTTACCGATCACAATTCTGTATGGCCGCTGCCGAGGAACGTTCATTAGCATAAGACCCTATTGGAAAATGTTGTAAATTGTTCATTCTTGAAAACCGTGGCATACATGAAGTTGATATTAACTAGGCATGGTAACATGAGAGTCTGTAGGTAAATGTATGATTTTGGTACTGATCATAAATCAAGATGGCCACCACTGCAAACCATAGTTCAACATTTGAACCTAAGGTAAAATGTTGTAAATTGCTAATTTTTGAAAGCCGTTTCATGTATCTAGGAGATATTGACTAGGCATGGTAACTTGATGGTCATCTAACAAATATATTTATTTGTACAAATCAGATATATCCAAAATGGAAGCCACGGGGTTTAACATAGAACTCGATTGGAATATGTTGTCAATTTTGTATATTTGAATATTATTTCATCCATTAAATTGTTATTAAATAGACATTTTAACGTGACAGTAATCTACCATATGAATGATTTTACTTCAAATTGGCTTTCACCTCAGATTAATCACTAAACACTGTGGGAAAAGAACCAGTATTACAACATTTGATTGCCGAAAATCTCATAAATATTATAAAAAGTTTGCACCAAGTCTATCCCCTCATCCAACTGTTTTTGAACATTACGATATCTTATGATTGATCACGTGTGACTTGTTCACTTCACGTAATGCTTACCAAAGTAAGTTGTATGCGTTTTTAATGAGCAATATAAGTTTTAAGTGTCTCAATGTTCTTAAACTGGCATTTTGTGACATTTTTCTTAATTGTTAATCAATCACCAGTTGGTTTCGGGGGAGGGGGGAGCTTAGGGGAGATTTTGTAAATAGATAATTTAAAATTGGTGCCAGTGAAAATGTATTTTCAAACCTTCCTGTCATGAAATTAAAAATATTTATATTTGTTTTTAATAGATAAATTATGAAAATACATTTACAAAATTAAATTTGATTTGACATTTGGGGAATAGATACAATTTGTTTGAGATCGACATGAAAATAAATATTTTTACACAAAATCGCTCAACCTCACACACCCATTTCAAATGGTTGTAATGGTTGTCACCCCATCTCAACCAAAACACTTTGTTGGTGTTGTCACTTCTTGGTGCGTGAGTTTTTTCATTACCTGCAAACTTTTTCGAAAGATCATCTCACGAAACCAGTAACAAATCAAAATCTCACAAGGGATGATAAGAATTTACACTTGAGAAAATACATTAAGACGTTATTGTCATCATTATAAATTGCTTACACATGGCGGACGTCAACTGGTACAGAGTAATAAATATTTGCTTTTCTTTATTCAGATTTTTATGATTGTACTGCTGAATGGTTTCTAAGAACCAGTATTTCTAATATGATAGCTGAAATCAAGGAATTCGCAAAATCTAGAGGACACCAGAAGGACTTTCTTATTGTCCATATAGTAACCAACTCCAATGAAAAAGTATTTGAAATTATGTACTCTGAGTTGTCCAAAGAACCCCTGATGGAAAGTTCCGATTAACACGAATTGTCATTGTGGAATATTGGTTACGTTTTCATTTTTGTACCATGTAATTAGTTCAAAGGTCGGTATGACTACAATGGTTTGAACAATATATGTATATTTGCTTGTTATTGTGATATTTCAATTATTATTTTTATCATTGTTATTATCATTATTACTGAATATTATTGTCCACATTACTATTTATTACTGTATAAGCGGGTTATTTTGACTGGTGTAAAATTCTGCGGTTTAAAAGAGAAAATGTATACGAAAAATTTTGGGGGTCTTATCTTTGCGAATACGTAAAATACAAAATCAAATATTTCCCTTGTTACTAAGAAAACTGAGTTTAGGTTTTTATTAAGTGTTTATCAACATGAAATATTAAAGAAAAGAATAAAAATTATCCTTTGATTTTAAATATTTCTTATTGCCATTTATCAATTAATAGTAAATTACATGTAATTTATATAAGTACCTGCATTTCTCAGTAATTTTAAATATTTGTCACCTACACAGCTTGGCCTGAATAAAAGCTTTAGACATGAACAAAACATAGAGATATACAGGCCGTTATGATAAATACTGATCAATTTCTAATGGTAATAAGAAAAAAAATTATAAATTTCATAAACTTTTATAAATGTAAAAACTGAAGAATAAAATTTGGCGGAATTTTTTTAGCGATCCAATTTGGACCGCTTGAATACGCCAAAATTAGCACCCCGCGAAAACTATCCGTTATACGGTATTTTCGAATCACTTTTTTTATTGTAAAGGTGGCTCACTCATCACATTTTTAGCTCACCTGGCATAAAGGCCATGTGAGCTTTTGCCATCACTTGGCGTCCATCGTCCGTCCGTCCGTCCGTCCGTCCGTCCGTAAACTTTTCACATTTTGGCTGTCTCCTCTGAAACCACTGAATCAATTTCAACGAAACTTTACAGGAAACAACGGCAGTAGAATACCGAAGGAACAAGGGAAGCGATGACTACAAAAATCGAAGTCCAAAGACATGGCAGAAACGGTAACAGATAAAAACAAAGACAAAACAAGGACGTGAGACAGCTACAATGCACGGACATAAAAAGATAACATTAAGAACTAAGGCACTCATAGTGTGAACTCCCATGAAAACCGGGAGTGACATCAGGTGCTCCGGAAGGGTAAGCATGTCCTGCCCCGCTAGCGACACCCGTCACACTATCAGTAAGGCATAAAGTGTTTTGAAAGGTCTGTTTGGTAGCGAATTGGTTAATGTCATTTTCGAACCCTTAAGACAAAAACCAATGAAATCCATGATACATGTTACTTCTCTAACCCTCAAACAGTATCATGGAATTTTGAAAAGCTTTTTGTAAATCTCTATAGTATGAAAACAATCACAAAGACAAATCGGTACAGCAAACATCACTCACGAAGACAAAACTAAAATGTTACAGTATGATATACAAGACAACACGAAAAACTAAAGCACTGACAGTGTGAACTCCCATAAAAACCGGGAGTGACATCAGGTGCTCCGGATGGGTAAGCATGTCCTGCTCCGCTAGCGGCACCCGTCACACTATCAGTGAGTCAATCTGGGGTTGAGTCAAATCCGGTTATGTCAAATCCGTGAAGACGTGAAATTTAGCTGAAAATGTCCGTTTTCATTTGGGACACAGACACGTCATATCTGTCAATGATGTCATGGTGACGGCCATAGAATTTCTGAAGGGATGAAAGTAACAAAGGCTGAACAAATCCCTGACTAAGCAGCTTTTGGGACAGTGTTTTTGCTCTAACTAAAAAGTCACTGTATAAACTGCATGCCCGACAGTAACGAATCAACTGTGAAATGTACACTCCATAGGCTGGAGAGGCAGGTATATTGCTGCTCAGAAAGGGAAAGTTCACAATTGGGAAGTTAAAATCATCACGTTTGTCATACAGCTTAGATTTCAAACGTCCCTTTTCGTCAATGTAAATTAAAAGATCTAAATACGAAGCTGAAGTAGGTGTATCGGTAGTCTCTTTAATTTCAAGCTCATTGGGATAGATCTGGTGTAAATACTCCTTGAATTTTGGATTATTAAGAGAAAGTACATCGTCTATGTAGCGGAAGCTGAAATTGAAGGCTGGGCTATATGTTTTTGTTTTTTCTGTGTAAGCCCTTGTAAAAACTTCGCCTCATATGAAAAAAGGAAGAGATCAGCTAAAAGTGGCGCGCAGTTAGTTCCCATGGGAATCCCGATTGTCTGTTGAAAAACACGGCCTCCAAATTCGACAAAAATATTATCTATTAAAAATTCCAACATCTTGATTACGTCATTCTCAGTGTACTTCTTGTTTGACTCAGTGTGGTTCTTTACAAAATATGTTTTGTCTTTCCCTACTGCTATGATGTATGGAAGGTCTTTTATCCGCCAAAAAACATGGCCGCCAGCACTGAACTTAGATTTAACATTGGACCCTATGGGAAAAAGCATATATTTGCTATCTCCTCTGAAGCTACTGAAGCAAATTAAACCAAACTTTACAGGAATGGTGTATGGAAAGTCCTTTACTTAGTTTGCAGAAATTTTTTCGATCCGTGAAAAAACATTGCCTCCAGCGCAGAACATAGTTTAACATGGGACTCTATGGGAAAAGCAAATATTTGCTATCTCCTCTGAAGTTACTGAAGTAAATGGAACCAAACTTTACAGGAATGATGTATGGAAGGTCTTTTATGGAGATTGCCGAAATTTTTTCGATCCGTGAAAAAACATGGCTGCCAGCGCAGAACATAGTTTAACATGGGACCCTATGGGAAAAGCATATATTTGCTATCTCCTCTGAAGTTACTGAAGCATATTGAACCAAACTCTACAGGATTGATGTATGGAAGGTCTTTTATGGAGATTGCCGAAATTTTTCCGATTCCGTTAAAAACCTGGCTGCCAGCGCAGAACATAGTCTAACATGGGACCCTAAGGGAAAAGCATCTATTTGCTATCTCCTGATGCTACTGAAGCAAATTCAACCAATCTTTACAGTAAGGATGTATAGAAGGTACTTGGATCTGACAAAAAAGATAGCCTCCAGTGCAGAACATAGTTTAACATTAGAGCCAGGAATTAGATAACCATCCTTATAATCATCATCTCTGAAATGTATAGAAGGTCCTTTGCAAAAATTATTCATTTCAATAGGATCAGACAAAAAAACATTGGTGCTAATGAAGAATATAGCTAAACATTTGACCGCATTAGTAAGGAAACATCTTTTCAGTCAATTATGGCGTAGACGCATTTTGCCAGGTGAGCGATACAGGCTCAGTCTCTGAGCCTCTAGTTGTATTTGCGTCAGATTTCGGAACTCTTCTGGTTTTCTCCAGATCAATGGCTTAACGAATTTTGCACACTAATCCCACTTTTTATTTCACGAATGTCACTTTTGGACACATGACACATCTTCATACAATTCTTAGCTTTTAGATTAAAAATTGTCAGGGTGTTAAATAAAGGTAAAATCCATAAAAATCTATTTCCTGCAAATTTATTATGTCTTGTATCTCCGTTAAAAGCACACAGAGTTTTTGCCGTTTCATTAAGTCTACAATGCTTAAAATGAATTGGAAAAGGCTCCAAGAAAACCTTGACATAAAAAACACATGGAGTGAGCCTCCTAAATATAGAATTATTTTATGTATCGAAACTAATGATTTCTGCAGAAACTTATTTACAGTTAATTTGTTTTATGTACATGGAATGTATAGTTGACGGTATTTACATGTAAGTACATATATCTAAAATATTTTCCGTACGAATCGAAAATTGTTGAAGAATACAACTTTCATTTCCTGTAGCTAATATTCAAATCTTAGACATCCAGAAATGTTTAAGGCCTAGAGAATTATTCGTCGTTTGATTAATTTTGGTCTTAAATAGCCCAATATTTTTTTACAATAAGATTTATTAAATGATGCTGTGTATCACTTTGGACAGTTGTGTATTCCTGTATTTGTTCAAATATGCTTTCTACAGACATTTTATACCCTTCAACTAGAATAATCTCATGGGCTTACACTGGCTTCATAAAGTGGTTTCTGATATTCTTATGCGTTTGAAAATCAACAAAACAATAAAAGCACTGGATATTTGGTGGCACGTTCCAAAACAAAAAACTTTTTTTGTCTACATAATTCGTCGAAAGACATTAAATTTTTAAGTCTATACTTAATACCTTATCGGAGCTGAACTGCACTGTACTACTACACAGTCATTGTACTCTGCTACAACCCCATCATACACGTTTGAAGATTCTCAAAGTCTATATTTTAAGTTTTGATGGTAGTCTGGGAATGTGGACAAAGTAAAACAGGTGTTAATATTGTGTAGCAATAATCCGAGGAGGGAAAAACCAAAAATGTTTAAATAGTGTAAGTCTTATTATCAGAAGTTGAATAGCCACTAAGGTAACGCATTCCCTGTCAGCGGACCAAGTCTGCCTGCTTACGTCCTTAGTATGAAAATAAATTATTGCGTGAACCGCCGCCTTAGCGGTTCACGCCTTTTACATTGGACATTTAATGATTGTAAGCATGGGCTATTAGGAATACTTCAGGAAGTAATAAAAACTTGGAATATCTCGATATTTTATATTGATGTTTATGCTCTGCGATTAAAGGGACTGTCTCAAACTTTGCATTTTTCACAAGGACGGCCTCAAACTGGACATTTTACACTAATTGGGAGTAATTACCATAGTTTATAGACGTATTGGTAATAAATTCTGGCAAATTTAATGGTTCAGCTGGAGTAAAACATTTCTGTCATCCAATCATTAATTACTTATCCATTTCGTCATGTTGTTTATAGTCAAGTCAACACATTTAAAGTTTATATGAAAACTATTGTGACATAAAATAGAAAAAAAAATTACATCGTGAAAACTCGCGGCATGAAATTGCTTATATCATAGAAGATATATGCAACTAATATTTTTAAATACCTAAATGCATTGTTTGTATTATCATAGATGTATTATATATATATGGTATTATAATTAAATAAGAGAGTAGAAAAAAATCAAGTGAAAAAATAAAATTGCTAATATTTCAGAATATTCTTGGACTAAAATTATAAATTTATTAAGTCAATATTCCTTTTATTTCATAATATTCTTGGACTAAAATTATAAATCTACTATGTTAATATTCCCACAATCTTTTATACTGTACGCGTAAATGAAAGCAAAGAAAAAAAAAATCACCAGTGAATACAATGCGAGTTTAAAATTACCAGTGGAGAATTTATCTTGCCTTCATCAAAATGCACCGTTCTAATTTTTTTTCATAACTGAGATGTGTACCTCTTTGAAGGTAGCACGGTACAGTTTCTAAACATAGAACTGGTTTTTCCCTTTTGTGTACCCATGATTCTATAGAGGAGTGAATACTGAAAGCTGAGTTCTGATTGGTTATTAAGTATAACATTCTTGTTGTATTTTTTTCAAATAGACAAATTATCTATGATTAAGAAAATATACAAGAAATTTTCATGTGCTCTTTATTAATGGGGATTAATTTATTTTAGAACTATTGGTAATATGCCCTTCAATGCGAGTTAGACCGCAAGTAAACTGACGGGCAGTGCGTACTTTGATTAGAGGCTCTTTAGGGAATTGGTCATGACTATATTTCTTTGGTATTTTTTTGGAGTTAAATGGATGCTCTACAAGCAAGCATACTACAATATCTCGGGTGAAAGTTATGAATGGATGAAAATCTTGAAAATGTTACTATTGTCGCCTATGGAAAAAGAAACTGTACCGTGCTACCTATAGGTAAAAATGCAAGATTGTCATATTTTAATTTGGTATCAATCAATCCTACTTTTTTATGCTCAGTTTAATAGATTTAACTGATTTAGTGAATAATATGAATCAAAACATCAAATGAGAGCTCAAAATAAGAAAAAAATGCAGCCTCAGCAAATTTTGACTTTTTTGGATATGCTAGTATAGTTTTGGCTGCTTGGTATAGCAGTATCAGTCAATGAGCATTGTACTGGTTGAATGTCAATAAATATTTGTTTTTACTTTTCGCAATGATTTGGTACAGTATATGTGCTAAAATGTTTGTCGCGACAAGTCGGGGATGGGTCAACTTTATTCGCAAATGTGACAAATGACAGAAATTCAATTTTTATCAAAATTTTTCCTTCAGGTTGAAAAGTTTAGGTATATTTAGGCTTAAAATGTTAATAACAAGCCACTTTTTCTCATTTTAATAAGCAAAATGCATTTATATACCAAATTCAATTTTAAATTTTGAAATCTGAAGCCCAAACTTTGCAAAAAATGGTCATAAATTGTGCCCCCCTGCAGTTGAAAATGCAATTATTTCTAATGCATATGCAGTGATAATATAAGTTGGTGCCAGATTTAAATAGAGAAAAGACTTATTTTTCATCTTAATATGGTGAAGAGTTCATTTCATAAGTTCTAAGACTCTCTAGATGAGTATTTATCAGTCCATGGGGGTAAGTTTAACTTGTTGCACTGCTGACATAGTACCAAATTTGCACTCCTAGTACATTTACAGGAGAATAACTGTAAGTAAATCAGATATCCACCCAATTAAATGCTTTATTACATCATTCAAAACTGACTCCTGGCCATTTTGGATTCCTGGCCAATTTAAGCCATTGTGTAAAATCTGGAGTGGTGTCCGCCTATAGGTAGCACGGTACAGTTTATTTGGAAACATGGACTTTCAATGTAAACATGATATTGCAGACAGAAGTCAAGCATTTAATGTACCATAGATAGTTTGAGCTGTATTTCTCTGAATCGCTGTTACTCTTGCTGTGCTTAAATACAGTCATAATACCAAGAAAGTTGCTACCATGCATTTTAGAGTATGTTTGGAATTGGTGTTTACAACCAGTCAAATTTGTATCATAGGGTAGGCATTTGAATTGCACTGTGGGGTAGAGATCAAAAGGGACATGCAAATGTTCTTTATTGAATTAAGTTCAGAAATAAGTCATCTTTCACCAGGAGGCAGTTACACTGGAAGTTTGTTCGATGTGTCCGCCTGTAGGTAGCACGGTACAGTTTCTAAACATAGAACTGGTTTTTCCCTTTTGTGTACCCAAGATTCTATAGAGGAGTGAATACTGAAAGCTGAGTTCTGATTGGTTATTAAGTATAACATTCTTGTTGTATTTTTTTTCAAATAGACAAATTATCTATGATTAAGAAAATATATAAGAAATTTTCATGTGCCCTTTATTAATGGAGATTAATTTTTTTTTTAGAATTATTGGTAATATGCCCTTCAATGCAACTTAGACCGCAAGTAAACTGACGGGCAGTGCGTACTTTGATTAGAAGCTCTTTAGGGAATTGGTCATGACTATATTTCACTGGTATTTTTTTTTGAGTTAAATGGATGCTCTACAAGCAAGCATACTACAATATCTCGGGTGAAAGTTATGAATGGATGAAAATCTTGAAAATGTTACCATTGTCGCCTATGGAAAAAGAAAGTGTACCGTGCTACCTGAAGGCGTGTAAAATGTTGCAAATATAAAAAAAAATGGAATTAAGATTTATAATTATATTTGTTGAAATATATCGATGAAAGTGTAATTTATATGTTAAAAACACAATATAGATTGATACTTTAATGTATATGCATTAGAAAAAAGAAATTATATACGAATAGTAGGGGCCAACTCCACCTTGTAAGCGAGACGATCTTATCATATATAAACAAATTGAAAGGGTATCAATTCAATTCAATTCAAAGTTTTATTTAAAGTCGATATATATACAAAGGTTCAAAACAAGCATTAATACTTTTAACATCGACTATCAAATAACAAAACAACACAACATAAAAAGCATGCACAGACAAGACACAAAAAAGACATACAACAGGCACACAGTGAAATATCAGTCAAGCACAAAATTACATAAAAAAGAGCATGCATACAGAAAAACATCAAGAAAACCTACAGAATGACATATCAGTAAGAAAAACATGTAAGCAATTAGCACATAATTTACATATAAAACACAATGCATATTGTAATTAAAGCACTAAACTACAAAGCAAACATGCTAAACAGAAAGCACTAATAACATGCAAGTACAATCTTCGAAAATAGGCACAATCGAAAGTTCATAAGAAATATAAACAAAATATCAATTAATTATAGCAGCACATTATATATATAAATGCAAGCACACCATTCGAAAATCATCTACTGTAAGCAAAGGAAAGGAAAAGCACAATGAAGGGAACAAAAAAAAAAGAAAAAGAAAAAAGCTATATGCAGGAACAGCATTGGCATGAGCTGCTATCAGGGTCCCATGCTTGAATTAGTTTTTTGAATTGTTCAAGAGAGGTTTCTTGCCGACACCTGTCTGGCAACTCATTCCAAAATGGTGCTGCATTATATCTAAAAGGATTAAGGCCATACATGTACCATGTGGTTCTAACTCTGGGTATATTAACTGTGTGTTGAGACCAAAAATTATAATTTTGAAATGTTATATCAATCGAATCATGTAAATAACTAGGACTATGTTTATGAATAATTCGTAATGTTTCAATAGTGATAGTTTTTATTCGTCGTACTTTTAAGGAAGGCAATTTTGGTTTCCAAGGAGAGATTCATATGAACTGCTGTAATCATCATAAACGAAACGGAGGGCCCTTTCCTGAATTTTTTCCATTTTTTGTGAGTTTTTTTTTTCGCTACAATAATGTCATGTTACAGGGCAGTAATTAGAATTTTAAAAGAATAAATGAGTTGTATGGTGTTAGTCTTCAAGTTTAGTTAATTTTTTTCCAAATCGTTTAATATGTTCAACTGTCTTAATGTCTTTTTACATATTTCAGAGATATGAAGTATATGAGAGGTATGGAGTAAATGTGCAGAGGACAAGATCACAATATATACAAAAAACTCAATTTAACAGTGGATAAATTTCCAAATGAATAGCGAAGCATCATAAAATCCAAAAGACATGGCAACACAAGGATCATCAGCTCTCAAACGATTCCAGGTTCAACGATTGAAGGCTCTCTAAAAACAATAATTATTGTTGGTGTGGAGACTACTCAAGGGACAATCTGTATATATACACAGACCGGGGCAAAGAAAACAGCGTTATATACAAATATGCAAAACACGAAAATGACAATTGAACCCCAAACAAAAAGGAGGTATCATGACGTGTTCCGGAAGGGTAAACACGATCATGATGTAGGCCATATTATAAAATAAACAGAGTGAATGCCGAACCATATTTGCCAAATCAAACAAGTAAATCTATGATTTGAGAAATGAACTCGGATATAAAACTACGCATGAAAATTAGATCCATCTGACCTGTGCTGACTGACTTGAACGTAAGGCTATGTAAGTTTCATTCGCACACAATGAAAAAAACATATTAAACATGATTTTTTATGCCCCTGACGATAAGTAGGGGGCATATTGTTTTACCCCTGTCCGTCCGTCCGTCCGTCCGTCCGAGGGGGGTACATGGTTTGTCCGCGCAACTCCTCCTACAGTTTTTATGGTAGAAAGTTTTTATTTTGCAGATCATTTGTACTGATATATTGAAGATGTGCATGTGATAAGGATTTTGATTTTGGTGCATTTTTGTCAAATATATACATTGTTGAATTTAGTCATTTTTGCTGATTTTTTACAGAGGGTACATACTTTGTCCGCGCAACTCCTCCTACAGTTTAATGCTAGGAAGTTTTTATTTTGCAGATCATTTGTACCTATATTGAAGATATGCATGTGCTAAGGATTTTCATTTTGGTTAATTTTTGTCAAAAATATACATTGTTGACCTTAGTCATTTTTAGTGATTTTGTGATAGAATGTACATAGTTTGTCCGCGCAATTCCTCCTACAGTTTTGATGCTAGGAAGTTTTTATTTTGCAGATCTTTTGTACCATATTGAAGATGTGCATGTGGTAAGGATTTTGATTTTGGTTAATTTTTGTCAAAATCATACATTGTTGAACTTAGTCATTTTTTGGTGATTTAGTAATAGAGGGTACATAGTTAATCTGTGCAACCTAGAATAACATGTGTTTAGTGGGGGCATCATATTTGTCTTACAGACACAAATATTACTAAAAAATCCCAATTTGATTCAACCTTGCGCGGGGGCATATCATCTTCTAGTTTTTATTTATTTCATTCTTCCTTTATTCTCTTGTGTTAGATATTATTTGATTTGCTTCAAATTCGTAAGGGGACGACCATTTGGTTTTCAGGGGATACTTTGGCGCTTTTGCCCGAAAAAAATATTTATTTTCATGAAAATTTCGAACAAATTATTTATTTACACCAAATGTCACATCAAATTATTTATTTGCATTTGCAACAAAAAATTGATTCTTCAAATCAAAATCAAATTATTCATTTTCATGACAAGCAGTATGAGAATATTCACTTTCACTGGAGCCAAGATTCAATTATCTATTTACAAAATCGCTAAAGCCCCCCTCCCCCCTTTCACCCCCATTCTAAAAATCAAATGATCATCCCCTAAAATAATAATTCTGCATCTGGGAATACATTGAAATTTAGAAATATTTCTTCATTAAGTTATACATTCTAGGGTTCACGTATTACTTTTCTTTTTTAAAGAAAGCAACTTGTTACGTGTCGTTCGGATTTGTATCTTATAGATATGAACATCTTGCTCTGCCCTGAGCTTTAACAAGTCCATTAAAATGTCTTACAATATCACCCAATAGACAGGTGTAGTTCGAACAAATTTCACACACACACACACACACACACACACACACATATCAGATGACTATATATAGAGTACAATGCGAGTGTGTTTGATATGTTTTTGCCGTAATTAAAAGACAAGTTCTGGGATGGCAATCATTAAATTATCATAGAAATAAGATTTATGTATCAATTTGCCAAAATTACAATTTGTACTTTTTGTATAGTTTATATTACTTTTCAGCAGAGTTTTACTATAAAGCAGTCACAGTCTGCGTTTCTCTATCCTTGTTTCATGTTCTTGGGTTTTGCAATATAATATGATATAAATAAATTAAGGTCTTTCACGAATCCAGGTTGGAGACCTCATTGTTTTTTTCTAGGTTTTTCCTCTTCCACCTGTGGCCTCCATATCAAAATATTAGCAGCGATGGAATTTGACGGTGTTTTTTAGCATTGGTGATAGATTTTGGGCTCATTTGTTCTGAACAACTCGTCACTTTGGAAGGGAGCTATTTGCAGAAATCCCCTAAACATGTATAGTGAAATAAATTGTAATGCGTAAGAGATGGAAAATGAAGTGAAATGGAAAATTCTTTTGTTAGGTCATGACGGAACTTCGGTTCCTTTTGTCTACAATTCTGCAATGAACCATTTAAAAGTAATGCTCTTAAAAAGTTTTGTGACAATTTGTGATAATTTTTTTTTGAAAAAGGTTACTTAGGTATTATAAAGGTTAAGGGTTTTTGGAACAGTTTGCCAGAGGTTTCCACAGAAAAGAGGCTTTTTTTGGTACATTTTTACATTAAATCACTGTTTGCTTCACAAAATGAAATTGTAGGAAATGACTAATTTCATAGACAAACAAAAAAACATTTTTCTTCATAGATCATACATTTTTAGTAACAAAAACACAAAGTGTGTTAAAATAACTTTCTTTATAAATACTTAACAACTTTAAAGGAAATATATATATAATATAACACATTTTTAGATTTAAATGTATTTTCCACATCATCAATTGTTTTGGAGAATGGTGTAAAGCGTTGTAGTTTCACCTGTACAAAATGACATGAAAACTACTATTTTAACCTATTCGATAAAAGATGTTGATTGAAATAAATTCGAAAAAAAATACAATGTCATTGTAAAAATTGAAAGTGAAAATTTAAATTCGGAAAAAAAATAGTTTCAGTGCAAAAAGTGAAAAAGAGAAAAAAAATAATATAGATAAAATCAGTTTCATGTATAAAGTGAAAAGTGAAATTTGGAAAAAATGGAAGTAAATTGTTAAAAGCTGAAAATCAAATGATCTTCTGGAATTAAGTAACTTTAATAAAAATGGATATTCAATTATCACATTCTTTCAGACTGTGTGTGAAAGTATTTTGTTGATCTGCAGTAATGTTTACTTACCTGGTTTTTGTGAATGTAATTTGTATTTGTGAATAATTGTTTATGTATATGTTATAATTAGTTTTGTCCGTCATAGTCTTATTGTAAATTTGTTTACTTCCTGACTCTCGTTTCAGTGTAATAACTGTCAGAGTGTATAAATAAACTTGAAACTTGAAACATGTAATCGAACATAAAGTTCTTACAACAGGAAACATATTTTTTTTTTAAATTTCATTTCTTATACCCCGCCGCACGAAGTGGCGAGGTATTATGTGATACCCTCAGTCGGGTCCATCCGTCTGTCTGTCCGTCCGTATGTCCGTCCGTCCGTCCCCCGTAGGTTTTCGACTGATAACTTGTGAAAGAAATAACACAAGGTCTTCAAACTTGGTATGCAAGTTGGTTACCACAAAACGCAGGTCAAGTTCGATTTTGGCCTCAGAGGTCCAATGGGTTCTTGAGTTATGCCACTTGAACCTTTGAAATATTGCAAATTTTAGGGTTTCCGACTGATAACTTGTGAACGAAATAACAAAAGGTCTTCAAACTTAGTATGTAAGTTGTTTACCACAAAACTCAAGTCAAGTTTGATTTTGGGTTCAGAGGTTCAAGGGGTTCTTGAGTTATGCCCCTTGAAACTTTGAAATTTTGCGAATTTTAGGGTTTCCGACTGATAACTTGTGAACGTAATTACACCAGGTCTTCAAACTTGGTATGTAAATTGTTAACCACAAAACCCAGGTCAAGTCCGATTTTGGGTTCAGAGGTCCAAGGGGTTCTGGGGTTATGCCTCTTGAAACTTTGAAATTTTGCAAATTTTAGGGTTTTGTACTCATAACTTGTTAATGAAATAGCACACTTTTTGGTATGGATTTAATGAAAATGGATTCTTTTGATACCTCATATTCCGTAGAATTTTATCTTGACTTTAAATCATTCTGTGATATTTTATAAATATAGAGTTAATGCATATGCAAAATAATTGATATGAAAGTCAATTAATCCTTTATATATTTAATGAATGTAAAAGTTTATAAAAAATTCAAAAACTAAAAACGACTGTTGATTTCTTTTGTTAATTATTGTTACAATATATCAAAAGAAACAATAAAGAATGACTTAATCTTGAAAAAATACTTAAGGTGTCTCAGTGGTCTTATTCCGCCATTTTTGTGTAATACTTGTTCATTTAGGTTTCATTCATTAAAACATTTAACAAAATAGTTATTTAAAATGTAAAGAAAGTTCCAAAGTATTAAAAATTATTTTTCCTCATCACTTTACAATATTTTGAGTACAAAGAGTGGACTAAAACACACAAGCTTTAAATCTGTTGCTGGATTAACAGAACACAGAAATTATGCAAGGGAGATAATTTGATAAAAGAATTTAACAAAGATATCACTAGAGAAATAAACATTTCGAAATTTATCTCTCTTATTTCAACGGTGACCCCTAATTTTTAATTTTTTATATGTAAAATATATAATGATTTCAAATCACATGCAAAGTATGAACAACATCTATAATAGATTTTTAAATCTATCCCCTCATAAAGTCATTTTCCCTATCATTTCTTTGTAAAATCCTGAAATTTTCTATTTCATTTTTTTTTGCTTTTAAATGCACGGTGACCCCCAAATTGTATTTTATATTTTGAACAATAATACAATTATGTTTTTACACAGAAAATTTCACAAAAATTTATAATAGGAAAATAATAACATACAAGGGAAATCAAAATAAGAATTTATTTTTCCAAATTAAGAAACAAGAATTTAGAGTCAGTGGCATAATTTATTAAGCGGAAGGGACATATATGTTAAAATACTAAGGGATCAATAGTTTTGTAAATAGTGCATATTGTCAAAGATGAATATCTCCAATTGTAAATCAAAAACACCTTTGAGGAAGAACATATTTTATCAATATCAAAGTACTAACATTTTACATCGACTTTTATTTGACAAATAATGATAAGTATCGTTTTAAGATGTTGTGAAAGCAGTGGTGTCTTAATAAACAAGTCAAATTAAACTGAGGAAAGGAGACTTATGATGTCTTTATATAGTTTCCTTTCATGTTGATGTTTGTTGCTTTAATTTGTTTACACTAATGGGATAACTGTCAGTAGTGTGAAATAGATAATAGTGTCTGGGATAAAGTAAAAGCATTGAAATTTCCCCCCAAAATTATTTTCTAAAGAAAATCCTGCCCCTATTGCCCCTTTGAAAATTTGCTGTTTTAGTTGCATGGTGAATGAAAGGATACGGAGTAAATGGACATGAAACAAAGTCTCTACAAATACATGGTAAAAAACAAGCAAAGGAACAACGCTTTTATTGTTGTTCTTCATCTTGAATTCAACATGAGTCCTTCAACAATGAGCTTTGTTCATATCTAGGTATATGGAAACATCTTACAAACTTTCAAAGTTCTGACTCTAGTGTTTTCTGAAATCTGCTTCGGACAAGTTCTCGAGGACAAGAGGAAAGAAGGATGAACAGTAATAGTAAGAAACGTAAGAAAAACAACACGTCTAGCAACTTCGCCTTAGAGACTAAATGAAACGAAGACACGAAACAAAAAAAAAATGGTCCGATTTCATAAGCGGATATGTTTGGAAGTTACAGGATGAGTTTGATATCAGAATTATTATGGTATGTTGAAGTTTGATAAGGTAGATCCTACGATAACTTAGATAACTTATATGTATATCACAAGTATAAAAAAATTAAGCAATTTACGTTATAATTTGTCTTTACAAGATTTGATTTAAACCCTTAAGTGCTCAAGAGCTTTGCTATCTTCAATTTTGTTGCATATAAAACAGGATTGGATTATTCTTTTTTATTGTACAGGTTTAAGAATCTATAGCTATTTTAAGACAATACTTAATGTTATTTTTGGTGAAGACCCCTTTCGAAAAAAAAATAATGGGCATGGAATTTCTTTGTTAGTAATTTTATTTATAATGCTGAAATCAAAACGTAACTTCCAACAGGAAACACGATTTTTTTCATAGCTTTATTTGAAAACGGGTTACATGGCAACGGTAGCTATTCTAAAATTCCCTTAGAACTTGATGTTATTTGACTCACATACTTCATAGAGCGAGGTAGAGATGATATGAAGAGACATAAGTTGTCGATATGTGCATATGCAGAATTTAAATTCACAGTAACTTCGGTATTTAGTCATTTTTTTACCACTGGGTCGATGCCACTGCTATACATGGTGGACTGTTAGTCCAAGGGGGGTATTCACAAGCCCAGTAGTCAGTACTCCGGTGTTGACCCGATTAAAGCCGATTCTATTTGGACCTTACAATATCTATATTTTTGTTAATTTGTTGAAAACTAAGGAGTATTTCCCTCATGCAAAGCTCTGTCCTTAGCTGGTATTGGTTATTTGTTCTCTATCAGGTTTTAAATATCTTTGATTTATGGTCTTCCAAACGTTTGGATTTTATCTGCACTGAAGAGACAGAAGTTGTCAAAATGCGCATATGCAGAATTTAAATTCACAGTAACATTTATTGAGATTTAGTGAACAACATTTAAAAAAAAGGTTCTACGGTCAACAGTTACCCCGTCTCAGTCCCCAAAATGCGACCATAATTGACCCATTTTCTTGGAAACATTTTTTGCATCATGAGACATTAGACTAACATCCTTAAAGAGTTTAAAAATTCTTTGTCTACAAGCTTGTCTCTTAGATTTACTTCGGACAAATTTACGGTGACGAAAAGAGGGAAATACTAGTAACGCATTATGTAACTGTATTTCCAGAGCACAGCACAAAAGTCTGCCAAACAAACTTTCATATCGGATTTCTGGGCTAAATGAGAGTATGAGACCCCTTGAAAATTTGGTTAAGGGTTATCCTTATTAACTTAGAGATATAAGGAAAAAATTAGAAAAAGACAAATCTTGTGGATAGTCTTTATTTCATGTTAAATTTTAAGAAAATAACCTGATAAGACAGACAAAAGATGATGTTTACTACAATTCAGTTCTTAATAGAAGCAATAGGAATTGTTTAAGATCAAGGTTACAGCTTAACCGTAGTCGAAATTCACTCAATATGACTACCAAGACCATGCAAAAAAGTGTGAATTTTAATGAATAAACATTTTATAAACCAAATATTCAATACTTTTTTTATAAATTTGATCAAAGCAAAATGACAAAACTGTCCATTAGTTTGCAATACACGGGAAGGGAAATTTCCAAAATGAAAAATCCAACAAACGGCAATTAATATTCAACAAAAATTGAGACGGCAATACAAAGACAAAAGCAACTAAACAAAAATGAAAAAGAACGCCACAAGTTTAAAGCACAGTCAGGGTAAACCCCTGCAAAAACTTGAGGTATCGTCGGGTACTTTGGAAAAATAAGCATGCTCTTTTCCGCCGTTGGCATCCGTCACACAAGCAGCTAAAAAATGGATGTTAAAATGTTTGAAATCTGTATTGTGTTCTTTTTGTATTGGACTGTATTGCTATGACTCCAACAAGTCTTTCATCTGCAAATAAAGATATTAAGTTAAGTGACTTTTTGGTTAAAAGCATTTTGTATCTCTTAGACAAAACCAAATTAAATTATGTTACGTGATTCTTTTGTAACCTTCAAAGAGTACCAAGGTGTAAAATTGAATATCTTCAGCAACCAGTAAATGTATTTAGTATTCGGACAAAAACAAGGGCAGGTCGGTGCGACAAACATTGTTTTAGAGAAGAAAGAACCAAACGATGACAGTTTGATGTAAACATGATATATACCGAAGTTACTGTTAATTTATTTTCTGCATATGCGGATTTCGACAACTTATCTCCCATCATTGCAGATCAAATCAAAACATTTCGAAGTCCATGCAACGAAAAACGCATAAAAGCTGATAGAGAACAATAAACCTAAGGGATCGAAATAAAAAGCCAAAATTCAGCGAAGGACAGAGCCATTCATGAGGGAGATACTCCTTAGTTTTAAACCAAATTTTGTATTTTGCAAGTTTCAAAATAAAATCTGTTTTTGGGTCAGCACCGAAGTACTGACTACTGGATTGTCAGTCCCCGAGGGTATTCACCATAAACATATAAAAAACAACTCATAAAGCACTGACAGTTTTCCGGCAGAGTAAGCATGGTCTGCTCAACTTGTGGCATCTCTCAAACTTCCCATTTGGCAGAATTAGTCTCATGTCCCATTGCGCATGTGCGCATTATCTCGTCGGTCACTACGATAATTTTATCATAGAAATGTATAGTACATTGATTTTATTTCGATAATTTCAATGCAATAAAGCGGGTAAATCATATTTCCCTTGATATATTATTAAAGTCCGATCATTTCTCTTTCTTTTGGTATACACATCATTGAAATCAACTAAACTTTAGATCCGTCACTTTTTAATCAAAAATATCTGGTATAAATTCCCATTTAACAAATGTTAAGATGGTGTCAATTTCGGTAAAAATGCATAAATCGCTACTTTTGGAATAAAATTTGGGTCATTTCTAATTTTTGTACAAAGTTTCCCTTGATATCATTAGCAAGAAGAAGGAAAGGACAACACAAAGGTAAAATAAAAATAAAAATAAATTAAATTATTAATCCGTCATTTTTTAGTTGAAATCCTCGGTTGAAATCGCTTTACTTTTTCACGTCTGTTTTGTATTTGTTTAGATGAACAACACATTGTATAAACGCAAAGGCTGTTATAACTTTATACACCTGTTTGTTTTAAGTTAACTATGTTGTTATGAAACAATTATTGTCTAAATTGTGTAAAAGTAAAATAATAAAGTTGCATTTTGCATGAATTTTACCTAAGCTACTACTCCTCATACAGTTTAGTTTCTTTTTTCTTTTTTAAAGATTTAATTTACATTATATGGATTTGCAATTAATGTATGCATATATGTAGTGATATAGTGCACTAACATAACAAAATGCATATCCTCTAATAAGTCTTATATTTGCAATACACTGGTGGCATGGAAATCTGATGTTGAGACACGGAATACCTTGAAAATTATTTAATTTATAAAGTTTTTATTTTATTTAGTTCAAATATTTTTTGGAACAATGTTTTTATTAATATAATTTAATACAAATCATCTCCACATTAGATTTAAATTTTTAAAATTAATTGTATTATATATCCACAAAATATACGGATATTTTGTGCACCCCGTGATGTTTGTCAATGTTTATTTAAAAGGGGCAATGACGCTGTAATATTAATTAATTATACAATCAGATCATAAGAATCTGATAAAACTATAGTTAATTTATAGTTTAAGGTTAGTGAGGACACCTGACCCCAAAAATAATTCCGAATTCAAAATGGCTATTTTTTAAATATATTACTGTTGAATATATACCCTTTCTTTGGTATAAATATTTGACCACCTTTCCAGGCGTTTTTCTGAGATAAATGGGGTCAAAGTTACCTCCCCCTGAATAATGGTCCGAATTCCCATTTACCCCCCTTTTGACCATATAAAAAAAACAATTGTACATTGTTTTTGTAAAAAGAGTGTTTGGATTATAAGTCTTTGTTGTTTTAAAGGTTTTTCTAAAAATACATCCACTTCTGTCAATTATTTTTGCTAATATTTCCAATTATGTGCACATTGAGGTTATATTTTTATCACTTTTTGCCCCCTGGAGGGATATAAAAAGTGAAATTCAGAAAAACTGCCGAATTCAAAATTTCATTTTTTTACTTAAATATATACCTTTATACGACATCTTCAAAATATAAAAAAATCAGCATAGCAAACCAGGCTTTTAAGAGAACTACAAGCATTCAAAGTTGACAACATTGCCCACCTCCCCTGAAAAAATTTTGCCGTCACTAGAACAAAAACCGGAAGTGATGTCACTGGCTGTGCTTGTAGCAATAATACCAAAATAAAATAGTCATATGACTGTATACGGTCTTCACTTGACTAGAACAGGAAGTTGTAGGTTACACATGTCAAACCGGAAGTGGATACTGTCTTACCTACTGTTATCTTAAATACAAAAAATTCATCTACAAATTAAAATTTTGTGAAATATTGTATGATAGTTCGACATATGACCCCACAGGAGTCCTATAGAGAGATAAAGGAGCGCGCATGTGGGACCGGAGGTAGTTTGTATTTCCAATTGGCCACCGTTTTGACCGGAATGACTTATTATGCTGCATAAAGATATATTTTAGATGGCGTTGACTAAATGAATGAGTTGATATTTCTCATATTTTCTTGTTCCAAACTTCTAGGGAGTGATCTTTATATAACTGAAATCACCAGTGGCTTGTTCTGGCAGTATTTCTATCACGTCTGCGTTAATAGTTGAGAAGGGGGAGACTGCTATTGTTGTTCTAGGGTGAATTCTCTCTTCCCACAATTTTCGAGTTTTATTCTATCATTTTTTCCACTTTTCTTACCCCTTTGTGTACATATTTACTTGTTTCACTACTATATCTCTATCTTATTTAATTTTTATCAAAGTTTTTTTTTTTTGAGCACTTTTACTGTGTTAATTTATTATTATTTTCCTTTTTCTCACCTTATTTCAAGTTTATTTCCATTTTTCATCATATACGAAGGAATTTGAATTTTCCCGCCATTTTGCTGTTTCCATGGCAACGGTCGCCATTTTGATATTTTAAAGACCGAAACTCGTATCTACACATGCTAAGTAACCTTCCTGTCAAATTTCGGTCATTTTGGAGCAATGTGAAAATTTCCCGCCATTTTCTGTTCCAATAGCAACGGTCGCCATTTTCATGTTTTTAAAACCAAAGTTCGTTTCTGCACATGCTCAGTAACATTCTTGTCAAATTTCATTCCATTCTGAACATTTTTAATTTTTTCCCGCCATTTTTATGGTTTAATCACGTGACAGCTGTCCTCACTAACCTTAAGATTCTCGTATCCCAATGGGTATGAATAAGGCTATTTTATGCATTGGTGTCAAAATAACGTTTTCGGAGATTTGTTACACAAGGATGACAGACATTACTTTTATCGGTTTTGTACTGATTTCTAACGATTTATTTTATATTTTGAATGAATCCATGCGTTCAAATGACAGGAAACTGCTATGTTGATAATGCGAACAAATAATCATAATTGTCCAATTTGTAACAAAACTTAAACACGAATCACCATTAAAAATTCTAGCCAATACCCAGGGGGATTATTTGGTAAAATTTGGCGGGGATGTGTATTTACAAAAATAAAATTCCCGTACCCGAATCAATACCAAGAAAGAAGGTAAAAGTATACCAAAATCTATACCAAAGCCAATACATATATCCAAATAAATCCAGGCAACACAAATATATCGTATAATATTTCTGCTTAAAAGCAAACTGCAAAGGTATTATGTGTGATTTTGATTCACTTTTATTCTGTTATACTGGAGTGCCAGACTGTTAAAACATATACCCGAAACTATACTTAACTTATGAAATATACGCACAAAATAGATTTATACCCCAAATCTATACCAAAGCCTGAAAAAGTGGCCCAAACCAGTACTAAGATCAGAAAAAAACGACCCGAAAAAAAATGCACATCCCCTGAACCAATATATAGAAAGTAACCCCCCGGTTCCAATACATGTTAAAAACAATGAATTCCAGGCGCGGATCCAAGGAATTTGAAAGGGGGGTTACAATTTAGAAGTAAAAGGAAATTTCGCCCAAATTTTTGTGATATTTCTTCGTAAAACATCCGGATTTTTTACAAAATACATGATTTTCCGAAAAAAGGGGTTCCAACCCGTGGAATCCCCCTTTGGATCCGCCAATGAATTCCACTAAAATCGGTGCTTGGAGCCGGCTTGAACTATGAGGTATGAGCAAAGCTCATTGTTGAAGGCCTCATGGATATTTCAAGATGAAGAACAACAATAAAAGCGTTGTTCCATTGCTTGGTATTACCATGTATTTGTAGAGACGTTGTCTCATTTGCATTTTCACCATATCCCTGCATTGTTTATGAAATATTTATTGCAAAATGAACAATGTTTTGATTGTTGTTCTTTATCTTGAAGTCATCAAGAGGCCTCCATAAAAAATCCAGTATACTCCATAGTAAATTCACCTGACATCATTTCGAGCGAATTTTACCTGCTCACAAAGTTGCATGTTTATCAGTATCTTTATTCCCCCGGTGGTAACAAAACCGGCAATTAAAAAAACAAAAATATTGGACAATATTCACACAGAAGGTGTTTATACGAAACAATGCACAAATAAAAATTAAATTTAACTTTGGTCTTTTCATGCGGAAAATGTTTAGTATTTAGTCGCGTCCTTTCGACTTTTCGTTTCGTCGATCAGATTTAGAGAATCCCTGTTTCAACATATTTATCGTCTTATTGGGGTACATGCCCGTACATAAACCCAAACTGTACAGTTTCAGCAGATATGGATTTTTGTACTGAGTTCTCTGTAATGTTTGGTCTCGATCTCAATATCTTATCCGTAGGAAATGGTAATCATATTAGGCTTTCAATAACAATTAAGACTCTGTGTCACTTTCTGTTCGTACTTTCACTAGAGCTAAATGAAACCCAAAACATGAAATAATATACTGAATTTACAATCAAAATCATATTTTGGAAAACATGGTACCAAATATATTTGAAGCCGAGTCACTACACACTACACTACATACACCGTAGGTATCGTTGTCCTGCGAGAACATGATTTCTACTGCATTTTGTCCGTGATTTAAAATGCTTGTCCATGATTTCTACTGCATTGATAAACAAAACTGACAACAGACACGAGAGCACGGTTGTAGTTATGAACCGGTGAAACTTACTACAAATTGATATTGTTTTGATACCGGTAATAATGAATTCATGCAATATTTGTATTTTATGTCATTTGTTGTTATTCCAACTTGTAAATAATCATGAATATCTTTGCTATACTTGTGCTAAATGAGCCAAAAACAACATGCGTTATCCTTGTCTATGATACAATTATTTGGCAACACTTTTCAAGCTGGAAAAACTGTAATTTGGCTATACTGGATACAAATTGAAAATTGAAGGTCCTGGCTTTCTAACGCTCAGTCCTGGATTTCTACTGACATGATTTAGCGATTTAATGTTAGATATTAAGCATTTCTGCACGATTAAAGCGAATTAGAATTAAATTTGCGTAATAAATTTGTGTTTGCTATTCTAAATACAAAATTATCTGATAAACCGACCGGTGACATGAAATCGTTTATCCTTTTAAGAACCAATAAAGTAGCAGAGAAACCGGCACGCAATACCAAAGAACATACATCTCTACAATATGTAAGGTGTTATAGATGAAAAATATGGGTATGAATCACATCATGTTCTCAGATTTCACTAATGTTACTGTAAATTAATACAGCTACAACTCCAATTTATTAAGAGGTCATAATCATATGTACATTTATGCTAGCTTACTTTGTCATATAGCGTTTGCCATCACTCTGCATTTTGCCGTCGTCTGTCTGGCGTAAACTTTTCATTCGAAAATATTCTCATCTGAAACTTCTAGGCCAACTGGAACCAAACTTCGCAGCAAAAATCCTTAGATGGCCCCGTCTGCGCTACATTCGAGACGACTGCCAGTGGAAACATAGTTTAACGTTCAACTCTGTGGAAAAACACATTCAAAAATCTTCTGCTCTTTAACTACATAGCCAATTGGAATCAAACTTTGCCCCAATAGTCCTGGGGTTGGTTCCTGTAAAAACCTATGCTCTTGTTTTTAGTTTCTTTCTTTCTAATTAAAAAAAGGTCGCCAGTGACAAACAAAGTTCAGCATTGGGCCCTTTGGCGAAATCCATGAAGTGAAAGCTAATTGAAACGAGACTTTGTCACAACAGTCTTTACGTAGCCCTTGAAGAGGTGTTTTCCTTTATCACACTTTATCCAGAATTGCTACCAACAGGGGATATAGTTTAACACTAGACCGTATGGAATACATGTAAACACATTCAAAGATCTTTTCATCTGAAATTGCAGAACCGTTTGGAACGAAACACATCGAAATTAGTTTAAGGTTTTTTTTTTCTCAAGTCCGCTCTATATACAATATTGCCGCTACCTGTTAACATAGTTTAACATTGTACCCTATGGAAAGAAACATTGAGACTGCCCGAGCAATTTAAACCATTATACACAATTGTCATCCTGCAAAAATGTGTTTTTTTTTCAAATTTACATCATTTTAAAGATGGCCACCAGCAGGGAATATACTTTCACATTGGATCCTATGGGGATTCTTTCAACGATATTTTGTTCCGAAACTATATATCCAATAGAAACCAAACTTTTGCCACAATAGTCACCTCCTGGTGACTTCAAGATGAAAAGCAACAATAAAAATGTCTCACTGATAACTTCTACCATGAATTTGTAGAGACTTTGTCTTATATGCGTGTACTCCATATCCTTTCATTGTTTATTAGGTAAGCCCTGTAAAAAGTGTTTTTAAAGATCAACTTTTTTCCGCGATGGCCACCAGAAAGGAACCGCAAAGTTCAACATTTGACCCAATTGAAACATGTTTCAGATCTTGTCCTGTGACACCACTAGGCATATTGGAACTAGTAAACAATAAAAGGATACGGAGTAAATGCACATGAGACAAAGTCCCTACAAATACAAGGTAGGACCAAGCAAAGGAACAACGCTTTTATTGTTGTTCTTGATGTTGAAGTCACCGAGACCTTCAACAATGAGCTCTGCTTATACCCGATAGTAAGTTTAGACGGTCCCTAGTACCATGGATGCGGGATAGTCGACAAACCTAAACTAAACTCGCAAAGTGTTCTTACAATCACTGCCATCCGTTGTCGGACAAAGCATCAGTGTATTAAGTTTGCGGACGATTACAACATATAGTCAAACATATTCTTTAAGAAAGACTGTTTATGTTAGAAAGGATACAGGCGTGCTATACAAGTTCTGAATAGCCTATTGTTTTTGAATACAATTTCTATTCTCTCATGTCATCAAGATAATCCGAAATAGGAGACCAAACCTACCGCTGCAACCACTGCAATGAAGTCCTCGTTTCCGTTTATCATCATCGGTCATTCAATCATAATCATACTGAAAGATTTTTGTCTATCAAAATTATCAAAAGTAGTCAATAGGAAATATGGATTTCAACATATAATACCAGATATGATACAAAGTGCACCAAGAATTTGGATTTTATGAATTTTAAATGCTTCTTTAAGTTCTGGATTTCGGGATTTAGAAAATCCGGGATGAGACCCCATTATTAAAGTACCAAATGATGTGGCCTGGTAGAACCTGACCCAACTTCGCATGGGACAGGATCCCAGGCTACTTATGATGTAGATGTAGATGGAATTAGTGATCTTAAATATTTTCATAAATATTTTATGCTTCATTTCCATAAAAATGTAAATAAAGGCAATCTGAAAAATTGTCCCTATTAGATATTGTTAAATTTGAAAAAAAGATACTAGTGAGAAGCAGCTTGTTCAATGCTTGAATATATATTGCGGTTTTAGATCAAATAATTATGTAGAACATGAATTTTTCAATTGACAAATAAGGAAAAGATACGACCTAAATTGAATGCATCATTTAAAGACTTGATAAAAGTAAATTTTTGTTGTATATATTAAATGTAATGTAAATGCCATTTTATACTGGGTTTGTGCTTCAGTGCCCAATTATAAGGCATGGACCATTTGATTTCTGTGGGGGAGGGGGGGGTTGGATTTTGCAGAAAAAAAATCTGGTCCATATTTTTCAAAAGAAAAAAAACACTGACTAGCACCTTGATTAGACAGAAAGAATTCTGCCCCTCACCATGTCCATTGGGAAAAAAGCCAATGCGCAACAAATTTTCCTGACATAGTGTATTTGGGTAAAAATAATATTGCCCGCGATGGGGGTGGAAAAAAATTCCAGCCTCGGGTAAAAAAATCCCAGGCCTCCCCTTGAATACCAAATGGTCCGTCTGAATTTATCGATGAGACTCGTCTGGAGTGACATTTTCACATACATATATAACTTGGAACCTAGTTATCCTAATCCATTCGTCGTAAAATCTCCTCTGCAACCCCTTGATAAGCCCGAATTACACTTTGGCACAGAAATACTTTATAACAGCGTAAATTCTTGTCCCAGTCAAGAAGACAGGAGGTAGTCCATCCTTTGACGTTTTTGTGAATTTATCTAAATTTATCCAGTTTGAAACAACGGCAGTAGAATACCGAAGGAACCGATTGCAAGGAGTGAAATTTACAAAAATCGAAGTCCAAAGGCATGGCCAAAACGAGAACACAGAAAACAATGACACCAGACACAAAACAACGACGCTAGACAGACACAAAGCACAGAAACAGAAATCACAACATTCAAAACAAAGCACTTACAATGTGAACTCCAGTGAAACTGAAAGTGACACCAGGTGTTCCGGAAGGGTAAGCGTGTCCTGCTCTGTTAACAGCACCCGTCACACTGTGAGTGGGTCAATCCAGGAAAATGTCAAAGTCGGTAGTCAAATCCGGGAAGACGTGAATCTAGCTGAAAATGTCCACTTTCATTTTGGATACTGACACATCATATCTTTCGATGATGTTATGGTGACAGCCATAGAATTTCTTGAGAGTTGAAATTAACATAGGTTGAAAAAATCCCTGACTAAGCAGCTTTTGGTACAGTGTTTTTGCTCTGTTAAAAAAATCACTGTACAAACTACACGCTCGACAGTAACGAATCAACTGTGAAATGTACACTCCATAGGCTGGAGAGGTGGGTATATTGCAGCTAAGAAAGGGAAAGTTCACAGTT
Source organism: Modiolus philippinarum (assembly GCA_002080025.1). Taxonomy (NCBI): domain Eukaryota; kingdom Metazoa; phylum Mollusca; class Bivalvia; order Mytilida; family Modiolidae; genus Modiolus; species Modiolus philippinarum. Next base: position 74,443 of record MJUU01019251.1, read on the forward strand.
GGGAAATTTAAATCATCACGCTCATAATACAGCTTAGACTTCAACCGTCCATCTTCGTCAATATACAATAATTGATTAATGGGTGTGTTTGGAGGAAAATTTGTCACGAAAGTATGAAAATACCTAATATACAATTGAGATGATTTTTTCCAAGATGGTCGACAGGCAACATAGTTAAGAAAATAAGCCTGTGCGTAAGTGCTAAGATATCTTGTTTAAATATTGATAAAAGATATTTTATATGTTTATAAGATAACTTATAAAGAATATTAGATATCTACTTTTCGGCATGAATATAATTCTGGCTTGCAATATGAATGTCAAGCTATTGCGCTTAGCAATAGATTGAGATAATAACGTTGCACATATATTGTTAAGGGCTAAGAACATGTAACAGACACACAGTGAAACAGATTAAATGGACTGGGCAACTGACACAAATTGGTTCTGAGTTTGTATGATGTGAAAGTTGAAAAAAAAATATTTCAAAAAATCATTATATTGGAAAGTAGAACATTAGTTTTGACGTATATTACAATCAATGTTGTCAAAACATACATATAAATCGCGTTTTTGAATCAGAAATGGCAATTTATCTTTGTTTCCTTATATTGATATAACGATAGAAATCGTGGACAATGCGTTAGAAATCATAACATAGGGACATACGCATGCAGTTGAAAGCCAGGACTATATATAATTTGAAAAATACACATTTTATTCCAATAAATGATTATTATACCATCATTTAATAATAAGATCTATCACAATTTACTTTATAATACTTTGAAAGATCTATTTATCGCGCAATATACTATTTCAACGCAAAACAAATCGTAGGAAATCAAGGACTCACCAGTAGAAATCAGGACCAAATTGCAGTCGCAGGACAACGATACCTACGGTGACATATGTATTTGAGGATATGTGTTGTCAGTTCCACAACTGAAATACACACTAAAGGCCGAGTGAAAAGAAAGAAAAGATAATAATTACAAACAGAATTATGATTGTAGAATCAAAGAACAAAATACTGATATTGCATACTGTAATGTATTAAGATAATGCCAATCGTGTGAAAGTGGGCGGAGTTTGTCTGCATGCTACACGTCAGTCTTTGTTTAAGCCTGTAATCTTCATTAGTGTTTAGTAATTAGATGTAGTAACCAAAGCAATGAGTTGAGTCTTGTTTCCAGGAATATTAGCTCAATATTATGGCCCAAAACAACGATATTTCAGTGGCGACGATATGATGGGATTAACTTTTAAGTGCATTTAGGATTAAATTCCGATTGATTGAATCCCAATATTTCTAGTGAAAGGATTTAATTCCGAATTCACAGAAACAATGGCTACACATTTGGATTTACACGCACCCGGATCATTTAAAGTTATTGGTGAAACAAACTTAGCCAAATCTTGGGAACAATATTTAAAACGTTTCGATTATTATTTAAAAGCAACCGGGGTGTCTAAGGACAAACAAAAAAGGGCAATGTTATTACACATATCTGGACACGAAGTGCAAGACATATTTGAAACTTTAACTGATCCTGGTGCAAAGTATGATCAAAATTTCAAGAAGACATTGAAGAAGACTATCCGAGCTGCATGTGTTGAAGGAAAGACTTTACAATTTTCTGTTATATTATCGTACTACACCGCACACAACGACAGGATGTGCTCCTGCTACATCATTATTCAACAGAACAATTAGAAATAAATTACCCTGCATTATTAAAGACAATGTTTCAAAGAGACTCCAAGAAAAAAGCCGAAATAAAACATTATGCAGACAAAACAAAAGTTGAGGACTATCAGAAACTTCGTGTGGGACAAAAAGTGTTAATCAGACTCAGGGATGGTAATAAACTTTCCACTAAATTCGAAAACAAAGTATACAAAGTAGTTAAACAGACAGAAACAAGTGTACTTGCTCTCTATATTTTTCAGTTATGGTGTACTTGTGCGTGAGAGAATTTCTCATATGGATATACTATTGATACTTTCAAATTTTGGCATATATTTTATTAATTTCGAAATGTAATCCAGACCACCTGTTTTAAGTGCCCACTTCTCACTATTTTATAACGCCAAGTTTTCTTACATTCGACTTGATGAGTGCCCTGTGTTTGTCTATATGTTGTAGTTGTCCACTAGCTTAAGACACTAGTGCTTTTGTCGGGCAAAGGATGACAGTGATTGTAAGAGCACTTTGCCAGTTTAATTGATGTTTGTTGACAATCCCGCACCCATGACCAAGAAAGACATGGATGTAGCGTTGCTCGACAATTAGCAAAGAATTCCGCTTAAACCGGTGCTAGGGGCCGTCTTGAACTTACTATGAGGTATGAGCAAAGCTCATTGTTGAAGGCCTCATGGTGACTTCAAGATGAAGAACAACAATAAAAGCGTTGTTCCTTTGCTTGTTTTTTACCATGTATTTGTAGAGACTTTGTCTCATGTGCATTTACCTCATATCCTTTTATTCACCATTTACGACTGGAGTTTGTCTCTCCTGCAGTGTGAGTACTTAAGAAATGAGAGTTTTGCCTCAAGACCATTTTTAAGCAGGAATTCTGCATAATTTCCCAATTTCGGGGCCCTAGGATGCAAATGGGGATTGAGCGAGGTGAGGATGCTGAAAAGCGCGGGCAGGCAAGGTATCTGGGGCGTGGAGGGTCTTGCCACCAAAATAGATTAAAAAAATTTCGAAATCCGATAAATCATTAATTCCGAAACTTCTCAAAATCCGGATCAGCAAATCCGATTGCTAGGCCCCGAGCGGAAAGAGAGCGACGAGGAAGTGAGAAAGAGGGCACAGGCTCAAAGGGAGGCCAGACGTAAGCCGATTATGAGGTGGCGCGACCTGCCTTGGGAAATATTCCAAGTGG
>MJUU01019254.1:5496-34220 GCA_002080025.1 Modiolus philippinarum
TCATTCTTAATGATACTCAAAAGATTTAAAATAATAGATAGGGATAAAAAATAACACATAAATAAATATCTATTAAATCAAATTTAAAATGGAGATAGATACAACAGTCTTAAGGACTATATATTGTATAACTCAAGGCAAAAACTGCAATTAATTCAGAAGGCTAAATTGTATACATTCAGACAATGCTGAACTTTTACACAATCTCGGAGTTTTATAGGATTTAGAATGAATTTTATTAACAACTAATTTTGACAGAAAAATATATATAACCTTCTCAAACCCCTACTTTCATCTATTTCTGGTGAGCAAGGGCGTAGGAAGGCCGGGTAAGGCGTCACAGGAGTCACGCATTTTCACAGGTTAATGTCGCTGAATTTATGAAATATAATGTTGCTGAATTGATATGCTTTTTGTCGCTAAAATGATAATGTTGCTGAAATGAAAAAAGTTCGAAATGTCGCTTAATTTATCATTTCAGTTTGACAATTATTTTGTTAATTTTTTAACTGTACGACACCTAAATTAATAAATTTTGGACAAAAATGGAGAAATAATATAGCAGAAACATGTCTCTCATTACATATACTGATATTATTGTACCATTTTAAGAGCATGAGATGTTTTTTTAAATAAGACGTTTTACTTTTTACGTAAATCATAATATTTTTTTACATTTCATATATTGAAATTCGTGTTTTTTTTTATGACCCATTATAAAATAATTTGTTCTATGGAATCTGCAGACTATGTGCTTAAATACGTAATTTACAAATGACAGGTTTATACATATATTTTAATTGACGGGCTGATTGGAAGCAAACTGCAAAAGATGACTATCATCAAATAGATTATACCGTATATGGTGACCCCTAGATGCTTTGTTTTGCTTCGTTTTAACCTAGCGATTGGATGTTGTCGACATTTACCCATTTCCTTTCTTTTTCATATCATGTAAAGAGTACACATATATAAGGCTATACTATTTACCCCAAAAAAGTCCATTTTTAACGAAATCCTTTTCTCGACAATTAGATATATCTGGCCTATATTCATAGTAAACGTATGCTAGTGGCATGTATATATATTTAGAATGATCAAATTACTTAAATTTAAATTGACAATAGAAAAAAAAATGAAAATAAATCAAATCCTTCTAAATCTTTGAAAGTATTCTGAAATGTAAATTTTATTTCTTACTATCTTTCATCCCTGTTACATTTACAAAATATTTTAATGTGACATTTCTTCTGCCATATAAACTCACATACCATGCAATATTTGCTAAAATATAGAACAAAGTTTTAATTGTGACTCTTTTCCTCTGACTTTTTTCTTGTGACTTTTTTCCTGTCACCCTTTTTTCACATCAAATTTATGAATTCTTACCTATAACCTTTTTCCTGTAACTTTTTTCCGTTTACCTAATTTTCGGCTTATTGCAACTCGCTTTCGCTCGGTATAAAATATTGAAAAATATATATTTGACCATGTTCTTATTCGCATAAAGCCCGCCTAAATCTATTTAATATTATGCAAACAATATAGGAGAAAAGGTCCGCGTAGCTTTTGGCATGCCTAACGAAATCATATTATCGAAGGTACGGCTGCCTTACTTGTTTTATAAATTTCAATAATAAAATCAATATTTTGAATAAGGCCATCCTAAATTAATTCTATGTTTAACGTCCCCCGCGTGCATATGTTTTTGAAAATTCTTGAAAATAAAAAACAAAAAATAACATCCACAATTGGTAAGGTTTAGGTCGCGATCCGTCACTAATTGAGCAGTCGGGTAAGGAAATTGTGAAATATTTGCTAAAGAAAGTGGATTATAAGGTTTTATGTCAGTCAAGAGTGAAATCTGTACTTAAGCGTATTCTGCATTAAAATTTGTAAAAGATAATTGCAAATGTTTTGTTTGAAATTTTTGTTTGTTTTATTTCTCCCTCCCTCCCTCGTAGCTTTCGAGGTCTTACGTTGACGTTTAACATAGAATTAATTTAGGATGGCCTAACGATGATAATATATTTAAATATTACAAAAGCAATAAAGTAGAAAAGGTCCGCGTAGCTTTGCGCATGCCTAACTAAATCAGATTATCGAAGGTATGGATTGCTTAATTACTGGTTATATAAATCTCAATAAATAAAAGCAAAATTTTGGAAAGGAATAACGATGATAAAATACTACTAAAGATATTATGCAAACATAATATAGTAGAAAAGGTCCGCTTTTGCTTTGCGCATGCCTGACGAAATCATCACATTATCATTAAGGTACGGCTGTCTTACCGGTTATAAATTTCAATAAATAAATGCGATATTTTGGAAAGGAATAACGCTGATTATATTCTTAGTATTAATATAGTTAGTTATTATGCAGACAATTAAGTCACTGAGAAAAGGTCCGCTTTGCTTTGCGCATGCGTATTCGTAACACCACCTGTTTCCTCTATATGTGATCGGTATATCATTAAAACGTGACCAAAAATGTAAAATCCAACTAAATTAACTTATAAAAATACAAATATGTTGTGCGATGGCCACAAATTAACTTTGAAACAAAATAAAATGGTATAGTTGGCCACGATTAAAAGACAAAAAAACACAAAATGTACAAATTAAAAAACACATAAAAATGACAAAAATAGAAAGTGAGGGAGGGAAGACTGCCCAACGTTTCGGCCTATATGGCCTTCGACTAGGGGACTACCGCGCTAAATACGGAGAAAAAGATGGATATAACGAGAGAAAGCAGACCTGATGGCGTGTCACAGATATTATTTCCTCGCGACTCCGGAACCATACCCCTTCTGACCCACCCTCAACAATGCCTAAATTATTTCCGGTTGTCAACAGTTTGTTTACCTATGCACGTGGTCAAATTGGTATGTGACATGTGCAAATCTATTTAAGGAATAGAGAACATATAATACATTAATAAGAGAGACTGTGATATTTTTATATAAATATAGCCCTAAAAATCACAAATCAAGATTGAAAACAAGCCTAACTAGATCAAATTGTCATATGGATCAATAACGCAAATTACAATGTTGAGTTACGTCTCTCTTTAATGTGATAAAAATATGCATTAAAAACCTTTTGAATGAAATTTTTCAAGAAAAATTGTATGCAAATGCTTAAGGAATAAAAAGTTTTACACTTTTAAGACTTTATATTGAATTTTACTGAAAACTCTGCAAAATGTTGCATATTCAAAATTTTTATTGAACTAATCTGACAAAAAGTAGAAATACTTATTCTTGTTCACCTCTAATATGAGATCTTTAAATCATGCTGTCTGCAGTACGCAATCAAAAATTATATCTCAACAGCAAATCAGATTGGAATTGATTTTGTATGGATGTTTATAGTGACAATAAGACTGTGATGATTCTTAGTAAAGGTTAAATCAAACTCATTCCAAGTAACCAATAGGATCCATGTGAAAAGTTTGCTGGGGTCATTGTACATTAACTTGATTTAAGTTGCTGTTGGGGAAAATAGGGGATATAGTGTTTCTAGAGCAAAAGGACTAAAAAAGCTCAATTTTTGAATAAACTTATTGTTAAAATTTATTTTTAAGAATGGTTGCCATGGATATTAAAACAATGGAATTATCACTTAAAAAAATAAAACAAAAATGTAGAATCTCGATTTAAATAGTAAAAACATGTCAGGACTTTCTGCGCGTTGACTACGCCGCGCTTTACTTACACTGGAAAAGTAAGCACTGTAAAACAACTGGCTATAACTGGGCATCTATGGAGAACCCTGTTACATCCCACTTTTGCTGGATTTTTTATCAGTTTTTGACATTTTTTTTCAACATTTCCGTAACAACGATCCTGAGAAATCCCTTAGTAATAAGCTGTTTGCTAGTCGCATTATATTTGGATATCAAATGTTCATATCTTCTATAAAACTCTTAAAAGTGTTCATCAATCTATGAAATCTATAACCTTGTTGTAAAAGTAAAATTTGGATGTGATAGCAATGTTACGTTCATTAAAGTCGTCAAGAGTAGAACAGACGCGTGTTAATCGTTCCATTTGAGATATATACACCCGTATGGTAGAGCTACAGGAATGTCGCAATCAAGAAAGGGCAATTAGTAATAGTGAAATCAAAATCATCCCTTTTATAATAAATTTTAATTTTAATTCTTCCAGAGTCAATGATGATAGTGAGGTCAAGAAATAGGTAGTATTTAGAATCATTGTTTGTTTAATTAAGTTTCAGTTCTTGCGGCAAATGAGGTCGACATAGTCTATAAACTTGGGATTGTCAAAAGTAAGGATATCGTCGATACCTGCTGTTATCGTTTAAAATTGAAATAAGTTGATCACTGTTTTGTATGTTTCCATCCTGTAGTTTTTTTCATAAAGTCCCGTTCGTAACAGAACAGGAAAAGATCTGCAATGAGGGGAGCACAGTTTGTACCAATGGTAATTCCAATGACCTGTTGAAAGGCGATGTAGCCAAAACGAACAAAAATATTGTCTAGCAAAACATTCAGCGCCTTAATCATGTGGTCGCAAGTCCAGGAACAATGATTTTCGTAAGTGGTGTTACAGAGGAATCGTTGCTTTTTATTACAACAAATGAACTGTAGACCAGAAAATTTGAAAGTCCATCTAATAAGTTGTCCCAATTTAGATTTAATCAATTTAGGTGGAAGAGTTGTATAAAGTGTCGAAAAATAAAAACTGTCAATAGACGAAACTGGTCTATTTATTGATTTTAATTTATCTAAGACTTCAATGGAGTTTTTACACTCCAAAAATAATTTACACCAGATTTTTGATAAGTTTTTTTCCCAGTATTTAATAACTAACTCTTTAATACTGGTTAAATGGATTGATAAATTATTGGTAGAACAGTTGCTCGATGCCGAAATAAAACGATGATTGTATTGATCTTTTGAAGCTTTGGAACCCTGTACATAGTAGGCAAAGTGTTATCTTTAGGTGGAACGTGAAGCATATCTGTATCACTGTAGTGCTGTTTAATTAATGTTTTTTCGTCAAAATAAGTACGTTCGAAAGTGTAAGACTTTGCCAATTCATTTTGTTGGACATTGATATAAAATTTCTTTCAAATAATAGAAACGTTGTTGGAAGCTTTATCGACTGGGACAAACACGTATGGATTGCAAAGATCTCTTACTTTAACTTAATTTTTTTTAGACAGCTTATAAGGTAGGGACAATTTATAATTATCTTTATAAAAATTTATTCTGTAAGTGACTTTTTTGATAATTCTATCCTTTAACATATTGATTGTGTGTTTGTCTGCACTTTCTCGTTTGCACCATTTTAAGCAATAATCGGTAACTGCGTCTTCAATAATATCAAAACATGCTAGCCAGTTTATTTTCGAAGGTGCGCGATATTGAGGCCCCTTTATTAAGAATTTTCGAACTTGTTTATCATCAATGATGTTCAAGTTCCCCGTTAACACATGTCCACATGGGTCATAGCGATATGGCGACGTGAAACAGGATCAGCTGCTGGGGTAGTTCTTCTCGAAATTAGTATCACAGGTTATAGAAGAGTAAGTGAGAAAAATACTTCTAGTAGGCTTTTTCTAAGAGTAGGAAATGACAGGCATGTCCTGGTTGTCAAAATAAGCGGGAACAAGTTTTTGAATATCTGGGTCCCGGAAAATGCCTGCGATGCCAATTCAATCAACTCCTTTATTTCCTGGCGTATCACTTATGAATTTAAGAAAATCCACGATTCTCTTGTTAAACATAGAAACTGTTGTGTATCTGGATGTTTGTATGCATTGACATAATTTAGGTATTTTTGAAGTAGTAAGCCTTACTACTGGATTAAGTGTTAAAACAGGTATATTAGTCAAGTTCGATTGTGAAGAGGCAATCGTGGATTGGATATAGCGTTTTCTTAAATTGTATCTAAACTGGACCATAATCGTCAAAAATATCTACTTTCTAAAACTTAACCAATCATGGTATTGCAACTCTAAATTAACGGTCATTGCCAATGTATTCTATACCTTGTAAAAAAGCCCTTAAAACCACAATCACGGGGAATCAGGTTGTTCGAAAACGACAAATACCCGTCACCTTTTAACCTTATGAATTTTTCTCTGTTTTCAGATTCCTGTTGAGGCGGACCTTCCAGTTGGTGAAAATCTCCAGGATCACATGTTTTATAATGTTTTATTCAAAACAAACGTTTCTCATCACATAAATATAGAAAAAGCCAGTAGTATCTCGTCTCTTCTTCAATATTTTCTACTAGGAAAAGTTAAGTATTTTTAGGGGAAAAAAATAAAGTGTGGTAATAATAGCTCGATGCTATTTATAAAATCCTGAAAATGGAAATGGTCAAGCAAATATGGATAATATTCAATTTTATATTTCATAATATTCTATAGAATTGAGTAATGGATAACTAAATAAGTTACCATTAATTAATGTTAAAAAATTCAAGTCGATGTTTTTTTCATATTATTTATAAATAGTTACAAATTTGTGGTTTTCCTATTAAGGTAGATAGACACTGTTGCGCTGCGCAATGCAATCGCGCATAAGAAAAATAAAGAGTCGGGTACGGGGTAGGTTTGATTTTCGGACCGGAACAGTAATTTGACGGCTTTTCCTTTGTGACGTCACAATTGAATGACAAATGTGAAACGTCATATTTCGTTTACTTTGCCGTGAATTATCTCCCTTTTCCCGAAAATAATGTTTCATCCGGAAACTTTGTAAAATATCTCTGTTAAAAGCATGGTGACATATTCATTTTTTAATTGTAACCAATAAATTACATCATAAACTATCTGTTCACAAAAATACATCAAATTCTCATGGATAAAAAGTTCATTTCTATTAAGCTAAAAATTGCCTTTCCATATTATCCCCGTGCATTCTTTGTAAACTTCGTCGAAAAAATGGCTAAAAATGAGCAAACTTTGATCTCAATTTTAGAAAAAACAAGTATGGTGACCCATACTTTTTATTGTATATTTTGTGTAGGTAGGATTGATTCTTCAATTGTGCCGACTTGCAGCAAAATCTCATGGATATGAATATTACTGTCTATCTACCTTAATGGTAAGAATTCGAGAACCACTTGTTGCCATTCCTACTCGACAGCAGGAATTGTAGCAATGAAAATGAGGCTTGAACAACCCCCCTATCTGAAGAACTTTCTGCAATTCTAATCATGGCTTATATAACTTTGTCTCATGTACCTTTACTCCATATCCTTTCATTTACCATGTACACAATAATTTTTATTGAAGAAAGTTAAATGTGAATCGAAAAGCCTAACGACCGCAGTAGCGCGACTCTAATCGAAATGTACGAAATATGAAATTGAAGTTGTTCTTGACGTATATAAAATAATTCTGGATTCCACGAAATTTGGTTTTACCACATTTTATTCTGCGATCGCCTTCTCTGTTTCAAAATGAACCTATTCTCAAGCTTGCAAAGCTCTGTCCTTCGCTGACATTGACATTACGTTGGTTGCAAACAACGGCAGTAGAATTTCGAAAGGAACAGAGGAGTGAAATTTACATAAATCGACGTCCAAAGGCATGGCCAAAACGAGAACACAGAAAACAATGACGCCAGACACAAAACAACGACACTAGACAGACACAAAGTACAGAAAAAGAAATCACAACATTCAAAACAAAGTACTTACAGTGTGAACTCCAGTGAAACTGAGAGTGACATCAGATGCTCCGGAAGAGTAAGCATGTCCTGCTCTGTTAACAGCACCCGTCACACTGTGAGTGGGTCAAATCAGGAAAATGTCAAAGTCGGTAGTCAAATCCGGGAAGACGTGAATCTAGCTGAAAATGTCCACTTTCATGTGGAATACTGACACGTCATATCTTTCGATGATGTTATGGTGACGGCCATATAATTTCTTGAGGGATGAAATTAACATAGGTTGAACAAATCCCTGACTAAGCAGCTTTTGGGACAGTGTTTTAGCTCTGTTCAAAAGATCACTGTACAAACAACACGCTCGACAGTAACGAATCAACTGTGAAATGTACACTCCATAGGCTGGCGAGGTAGGTATATTGATGCTAAGAAAGGGAAAGTTCACAATTGGGAAATTAAAATCATCACACTTATCATACAGCTTAGACTTCAAACGTCTATCTTCGTCGATATACAATAACATATCTAGGTACGAAGCTGAAGTAGGTGTTTCAGTTGTTTCTTTAATTTCAAGCTCATTGGGATATATCTGATGTAAATATTCCTAAAATTTGGATTATTAAGAGAAAGTACATCGTCTATGTAGCAGAAGCTGAAATTAAAGGACTGGGCTAATTTTTTTTCTTTGAATAAGCCCTTGTAAAAACTTGGCCTCGTACGAGTAAAGGAAAAGGTCAGCTAAAAGCGGCGCACAGTTAGTTCCCATAGGAATCCCTATTGTCTGTTGGAAAACACGACCTCCGAATTCGACAAAAATATTGTCGATCAAAAATTCGAACATTTTGATTACGTCAGTCTCGGTGTACTTCTTGTTTGAATCAGTGTGGTTCTTAACAAAATATGTTTTGTCTTTCCCTATAACTAAATATGTGTATCTGCGTTCTCCACTTTTAGTGCAGAAACATTGATGTATTAAATCTGCAAATACTGTTTCAAGTTTATTGTGAGGCAGGGTTGTATAAAGAGTAGAAAAGTCAAAGGATTTGATTGAATGTTCACTAAAAACCCATAAATTGTAGAATAGATAACTATGATTAACAGTGAAAGAATACAATAAAAGTAAATGCGCATGAAATAAAGTCTTTACAAATACACGGTAAATCCAAGCAAGTAATCGACGATGCTATTTTGATGCCTTCAACAATGAGTTTCTCTTAGTTTCTGCGACCGTTTTCAATAGAATTCATTGCTAAATGTCGAAAACACTATATATTCGTTTTATTTTACTCATGGATTTGAGATCGTAAACAAATATAAAATTAACTGGCAAAATGTTCTTACAACCGCTTTAATCCATTGCATGACAAAAAGAATTACAAAAGAAAAACATTACAAATAAACAACCACAGGGCACTCATCGATATAGTTGGCATAATAAGATAATGAGATTGAGACACTTTGAACAGAATAGTCGAAAAAAATTGAAAATTTCAAAAAAAAAATAAATAATAATAATAATAATAATAGTGTTACTATACAACCATATGTGATATTTCCTCAAGAACAAGTTCACCGCAGCAGATATATTAAAAGAGGTTACATCTTTTTATGGACTTCTTACTGCAAGAGAAAAAACTTCAGTCATAAATTAACAGTGAAAGGATTATGGAGTAAATGTACACGAGACAAAGTACTTTTGCAAGTTTGGCTCTTTAAACTCTTTATGTTATTTGTTTTAGCATCTATTTCATATGTTTTATGTTTGGTCATCCACATATTTGATTTTTTTCTGGATTTAAGGTAATTCAATTCTATTATTAACTGTAAATTCGTATTGTGTTGTTATACGATAAAGTTATTATCTTTACTTTTGATTAGGCGTTATTGTAAAAGAAATCCAATAAAGAAGTATTTTATTTTACTTTTCGTTTCAGGCTTTCTTACAACTACTGCATTAGAGGCCACGTTGTTTACACATTCTTCGAAAGTTAACAAATCAACGTACCCAGATATTCAACTGCATTTTTTAAGTGTTGGCATTGATAAACAATTGCTGAAACAGAACAACGCGGGTAACATAAATGAAAAGGTATATTGACCATTTTCGCTCAATATAGGAGAGATATCATGTAGAATAATATGTCTGTGCATTTTTTATAAATGACTTATTGAACTAAATATATTTTATTGCTCAAATAGATTATATAAGTAAAGGAATCGGGCACAAGCTATACCAATATTATTATATCTTGTTCGTAAACACATGTTCCTTGACAATAACATACTGTAATTGTATTTTTTTTCGCGGGTACTAATTTTCGCGGATTTCCGTCTGCAAACAAGTTCGCAGGTATCAAATTTCGCGGTATCGTCATAAGATGTATGCTTTATATTTATAAGTATTCGCGTGTATTTATTTTCGTCAAAAAGTGTTGACCGCGAAATTCGTGAAAATAAGTACACCGGGAAAATAAGTACAATTACAGTAACACTATATGGAATATTTTATAAATTGCGATATGCAGCCCAATGTGTTAACAAAAGAGGGATACAGAAACAGATCAACGTCTGCATACCAAGATTATATCGTTCGCCACAAGTTACGGTGACGTCGATATTCGGGTAAACATATATATTACTAAAATATGTTCATAGATGCATCGTTTTAGGGATAAAATACATTAGGATAACCAATAAAAAACGGGATATTTCGACAAGAGAATACCACAGAAATTCTAAAATGTTCCATTAACCGTCAAATACCTAATGTATAAAGTATCGGTTTCTGTATGCAAGGCAGGTTAAAAAATCAATTTTAAAGGTCAAGCGTGGTCGACAGATACTGTTGAGAATAATTGTGAATGACATGAAAAATGCTATTATTTGAGCAGCAATATTTTGTATTTCAACGGATGGATTTCCGAAATTTTCAAAAGTTCGAGAGGGATTCGTCAAGGATAAACCCTTTATCTGCATTACTTTTTGTTATTTCAGTGGAAATAATGGCATTGCGGCTACGATAAAATAACGACATTAAGAAAATTGAAATTAAACTGGATCGAAAAACACATTCCATAAAAATATCTCAGTTAGCGGATGATACTACCCTATTTTTGAGTTCTAAAACCGATGTTTCACAGGCCATGAACGAAATTGAAATATTTGGTACCTTTTCAGGCTTAGTTTTAAACAGGAACAAGACAGAAGGACTATGGATAGGGAAATTAAAAAGTTGTAAAGATAAAAGCGAGGGAATTCAATGGAAAAATGAATCGGTGAAATGTTTAGGCATATATTTTGGTCATGATAAAAATGTCAGTGAAAAACTAAATTGGGAAACAAAAATTACTCAAATGGATAACCTTTTTACTAGATGGAATAAAAGAAAACTTTCAATCATTGGAGAAATATCAATTATAAAAGCTCTCATTCTTCCCTTATTTACTTATGTGGCAAGTTCATTTAATGTACCACATCATAATAAAAAAGAAATTGAAAGTAAATGTTTTAGATTTATTTTGGACGGAAAACCTGATAAAGTAAAGCGTAGCAGTTTAATAGCAAATTACAGGTTTGGGGGTTTGCAGATGATCGATATTTAGGGCTGATTTATGTCTTTAAAAGCATTGTGGGTTAAAAGACTAACAAATAACGACTATGCGAGTTGGAAACTTTTACCATTAAAATATTTAAAAGCGGAGGCAAAAAATTGGTTTGTGTTTAATATGAATATTGATGATATAAAAAAAAACTTGAATATTTTAATAAAATACCAGAATTTTATAAAAATGTAATACATGCACGGAGTTTATCAGGAGGGGGGAAAACAAAAATACTATTGACATTTACAGATATAAGAAAGCAAGTTATCTGGGGTAACAAGTTTATAAAGTTTCGTAATAGGCCCTTGTTTTTTGAAAATTGGGTTAACAGTGAACTTATATTTATCAACGATATTTTAAATCAGTATTGAAACATATCAAGTGAATTCATATTTAATAAATTGATTAATAAAACGAATTGGATAACAGAATACAATATTTTAAAAAAGTCAATACCCAAAATTGGATTAATACTTTAAAGGAAGAGAAGTCATTCAAAAGTACAGTTAATATACAGAAAGATAAAAAATATTGGGATGGAAATTATATTGATCCATTAGTTTTGGCAAATGCAGATATTTACATGAAACTCATAAGTCCTAAAATAAGTAAACATATAGGCATCTGCATTTGGGAATTTTTTTTCAATATTGACTACGCTTTTAGCTTTGTCAACTTAGTAGTTTCATTTTTTCATTTTCATTTTCATTTTTTCAAATATTTAGAAGAAAATAAATTACAAATTTTTAGATGGAAATTATTGCAAAATATATTACCTACCAAAGTTTTATTGTATAAATGGAAAATTTCATCTGATAATCTTTGTAATTATTGCAATGAAAAAGAAGATTATGTTCACTATTTTTTTAATGTAAATTTTTCGAAACATTTTGGAATAATATTCACAGAGTTTTAAGAAAAATGAAGATATGTACGTCTATTGAATTAAGATATATTGTTCTAGGATATAAAATTTTCGATAAAGATTATTTTGAATTCAATTATTTTTTAACTATTGTAGGGCCTTCTATATATTAGTCTTATTATGTTTCAGAAATTAAAACAAAAAATATAAAGTATTTAATAAATGAATATAATAAAAGAATACAAAATTCGAAATCATCCTTTCTTTTGAACATGAAAAGAGAATTAACCGGTGTAGTGTAATGTTGTATCAAGACATGTATATGTCTCTGGGTAATCAGGTAGATTTCACAGGGTTGCTTAGTGAGGCACTTGGACTCTTTAAATACTATTGTTAACAAGTATTTTTGTGAATAAAATAATGTTGTTTAAAAAAAAATTATTTCATTTCAGGTTTCATAAACATTGAAATTTGAATAACTTACATGTTTGAACCTGTATAACATACAATTCAATTAAACACTAAACGATCCCTTAATTGAAAGATAATTTTAGAAACAAAATGTGTGTAAAAAATTATGAGTTTAATATTAACAAAAAGTCAAATTTTATCAAATCTCAGATGTTTGTAGGTAATGGATGAAATAGAAAAATCAGATCTTGGTGCTCATTTTGCCATCTTGCCAACATTATTACATCCGAAAAGTCGAGGAACAATCAAGCTGAAAAGTGCTGATCCATTCGACCATCCTCATATTGATCCTCATTATCTTGAACATAGAGACGATATTGATGTTTTCATAGAAGGTGGGTAAAACTTTTATACTGATCATAAGTATATCAATTTGTAAAGCTTTTCCAGGCAAAAACATATTTTAATTTTTTTATGATTTGTTTTGTTTAATATTTTTTATACTTCAATGTATTTTTTTTTATCTTAGCCAGTTTGGTACCAGAATGAGCAATTATGAGCATATTGGTACGAAACGACACATTATAGAAGTACAGCATGCACTTCTATCTATAGCTTTCATAACGAGTAGAAAAGTATACCGCTGGATATCAACTAAAGTTATATCTTTTCAAAATATAATAAGCAAACCTCTGGTAAGCTAATCATATTTGAAATTGCATAGCGAGAATTTCGTTTAAGTCTTTTAAGGTATTTAATCATTATTTTAAATCCTCCTACGACGGATTTGTATTATGACTGTTTCGTGATTATTGTCTCCATTTTCTGATTTCACGATTAAGACAACTGACAAAAACGTTAGCTTTTCTACACTTGCCGTAATTGCTATGACGAACTGTACTCTACGTTCGATCTTGTTTAAATTGTTTGTCCCTGTTCTTCATATGATGTGTTTTCCTTTGTTTTATTCGTTTATTGGAATTTCGGGGACTTGATGGTCTTGTTTAATCCTTCAGCTCGAACTTTGAATATTTTGCACATGGAAAAACAAATATTTATTGGTATCATAGTGATTCATTTTCAAACATCATCGTTTGTTTTAGCTACCAGACTGTCGCAAAAATTAAGCAAGACACCAGCATTACGGAAAATTGGAACATGTGAGGTTTGGCTGACTTCATTCACTTCAGTGTGTGACGATTTTGATCTGGACTCTGATCCGTATTGGGAGTGTGTAATTCGCAGTTTTGCTAATACAGTTTATCATCCAACCAGTACATGCAGAATGGGTGCCACAAACGATCCTACAGCCGTTGTAGATCCACAACTCAGGTAGAAATCTATTATTTGTCAGGAACTGAATAATATTTGTTCAGTATGAGCCATGCAGACAACAAGAATTTTGTCTTTGTGATATTGGAAATATAAACTAAAAGGTTATACAATGTCGGTGATACAACCGCAATGTAATTAGATCACTTAAATGGAATAAAAAAGATAACAGGAAACACCTACAATGGCCAGAAAGTAAATAGGAACTGCACAAGAAAAAAACCCACAATAAAAATACAAAAGACAAACATAAACAACGATAGGAACTCGGGACAGCCGGACTTGGTACCGGCACTAGCAAAAGCCAGCGGTAGGGTTAAACCGGTTTATGGGTACCCAAACCTCCCCTTTCTCTGTCCCGTTTCCCTATCGTAGAATAAACATACGAATAAAACCCATACAGGTAGACTACTAACTCCATGACCACAATCTAGAAAAGAAAAATGGGGGNACAAAACGTATGTGTGTAAAATCCTCAGGTCACTGGATCCCAAAGCTAATTTAACGGACACGTGCAGAATATCCTGTCGATATCCCCTATTGCGTAAAGAATGTAAGTTACGTCCCAGTTTTTCTGGATTTTTAATCAGTTTCTGGCATTTTTTAACAACATTTCCGTAAAATCGAGGATGGGAAATGCCCTTAGAAATAAGCTGTTTGCGAGTGACATTATATTTAGAAGTCAGATGTTCATATCTTCGATAAAACTTTTTAAATGTATTTAACAATTTATGAAATCTGTAACCTTGCTGCAAAAGTTTTGAAGTAATAGTAAGGTTACGTTCATTGAAGTCGTCAAGAGTAGAACAAACGCGTGCGAATCGTACCAGTTGAGAAATATAAACTCCGTAGGATGGGGCTAGAGGAACGTCGCCGTCAAGAAAAGGGAAATTAGTAATACTGAAATCAAAATCATCCCTTTTATCGTAAATTTTAGTTTTTATTTTACTAGAGTCAACGATGATAGTTAGATCCAGAAAAGGGCAATTCTTAGAATCATTATTAGCTTTATTAAGTTTCAGTTGTTGCGGGTAAATGATGTCGACATAATCTAAAAACTGGGGATTGTCAATAGTAAGGATATCGTCAATATACCTGCTGTTATCGTTGAAAATTGAAATAAGTTGACCACTCTTTTGTATGGTCTCATTTTGTAATTTTTTCATGAAGTTACGTTCGTAACAGAAAAGAAAAAGATCTGCAATGAGAGGTGCACAATTTGTACCCATGGGAATTCCAATGACCTGTTGATAAACAATGTTGCCAAAACGAACAAAAATGTTGTCAAGCAAAAGATTAAGTGCTTTAATCGTATCATTACACGTCCAGGAGGAATGATTGTTGTAAGTGATATTAGAAAAGAATCCTTGCGTTTTGTTACAACAAATAAACTGCAGTCCAGAAAATTTAAAAGACCATTTAATCAATTGTCCCAATTTAGATTTTATCAGATTATGCGGAAGTGTTGTATAAAGTGTAGAAAAATCATAACTGTCGATAGATGAAACTGGTTTTTGTATTGATTGCAATTTATCTAAAACTTCAATAGAGTTTTTTACACTCCAAAAGTAATTGACACCAGAGTTTTGATAAGTTTTTTCACAATATTTTATAATTAAGTCCTTTATACAAGAAAGTGCACTGGTTAAATGGATGGACAAGTTAGTAGTAGAACAATTACTCGATACCGAAATAAAACGATGCTTGTACGGGTTTTTGTGAAGCTTAGGAATTCAGTACATAGTAGGCAAGGTGTTATCTTTAGGTGGAACTTTGAGCATTTCTGTGTCCTTGTAATGTTGTTTGGTGAGAGTTTGTTCATCACAATTGGTGCGTTTGAAAGTATTAGACTTGTCCAATTCGTTTTGTTGGACATCGATGTAGTATTTCTTTCAAATGATTGAAACGTTGTTAGAAGCTTTGTCAACTGGTACAAACACATATTTTTTGCCAAGATCTCTCAATTTAGACTTTATTCTATTAACAGACAGCTTAGGATGTGGCTCAACATAATTATCTTTATAAAAATTGATTCTGTTGCTGACTTTGGTAATAATTTTATCTTTGAACAAATTCAGTGCGTGTTTGTCTGCACTTTCCCGTTTGCACCATTTTATACAGTACTTAGTGACTGCGTCTTTAATGATTTCAAAACAAGCTTGCCAGTGAATTTTGGAAGGTGGGCGATATTTAGGCCCTTTTCTAAAGAACTGTTGAACTTCTTTATCTTCAATGATGTTTAAGTTCCCCGTTAAAATATGTCCGCAAGGGTCATAGCGGTATGGTGACATAGAACAATCTCAGCTGCTGGGGTAGTTCTTCTCAAAATCAGCATCACAGGTGATCGAAGAGTAATTGAAAAAAATACTTCTAGTAGGTTGTTTGTAAGAAAAAGAAATGATAGGCATATCCTGGTAGTCAAAATATGCGGGTATAAGTTTTTGAATATCAGGGTCCCGGAAAATGCTTCCAATATCGATCAAATCAATCCCTTTATTAATATATTTAATTTTCAAAAATTGTTTAACATGTTCATCGGGTTTGTCGATTCTCGGAAAAAGACGATGATAACAGAACGCATCAATAATTTTTGAACATTCATATAACGGACTATTAACAGACATAGTATCACATTCCAAAGAGATTTTGTAAAGTTGTGTAACAGGAATTGAACAAAGTTAGGTGAACAAGCCGTGCCGCCCATTGTTTTTGAAAACAGTATATAAATCTTTAACATTAACAAAGGTTTTACGTTTGCTTTTTATATTATAATTCACTCTTCGACCATGTGACCTGCGATGGCGTAATTTTGGAGACGAAATGCCCATGATGTCAATTGAAGCGCGCTGAGAAATGTTTCCCTGACCCATGATGTTATCATTTAATCCTAATGGATAAGCTGTCTGGAGTTTTTTAATCCAAGACAGCTCACATTCTCTTCTAGCTCTTACAAATTCTCTCTTGGATTGATCTGGGGATTTTTTAAAACATGAATGCCTAGTAATTATCCGTACAAAAACTCTTCAGTTTTGTTGCTTAAATAGATATTTTTATGGATCATTTTTCTAATGTCGGGGTCTGATTTGTTTGTATGTAATGCACAATACAGAGCGACCCTTACTGTCTTTAAATGTTAATTGAATTTTTATTTCCAGGGTAAAGGGGATATCAGGACTACGTGTTGTGGATGCATCTGTTATGCGCAACGTTCCGTCGGGCAATACTAATGCTCCCTCTATCATGATTGGAGAGAAAGCTTCGGATATGATAAAGGGTCAAGATACAGTTGGATTTATTCGTAAGAACATGGAAAATCTTTGAGATTGTTACCGGTTGGAAACTATATGACAAGAAGGCAGCAATGAATTCAGAACTTCTATAATACATCTCTTTGACAATTACCTCTGCTTCAATACATTAAACATTTTTTTTAATTTTGTTAATTATTCCTTTATTAATAATGTGCAAGTATTGTTTTATATCGACTGGAGTACATCGGCAAACGAATACCGAAGCAAGATGGAGGAAAGGGGAAATTCTAAAATCATAAATCCAAAATCAGGGCAATTCACAGCAACACGAGTTGAGACAGTATGACAAAGACAAAACAAAAAGCAAAAATGGACAAGAACGCCACAAAACTAGAGCACTAGCAGTGTGAATCCCTATAAAAACTGAGGTATCATCAAGTGCTCCGGAAGGGTAAGCATGATCTGCTCCACGCATGGCACCCGTCTCACGGCCAGCTAGAATATAGTATTGAAAGATCTGATTGGTAATTATCATTTTCTAACCCTTAGACAAAACCAATTAAAATCCATGGTACGTGTTCCTTCTCTAACCCTAAAACAGTACCAGGGTAAAAGTTTGAAAAGTTTATGTGAGTGTATTCAGTGGTCGGACAATAACAAGGACAAATTGGTATCACAAACATAGCAACGAAGACAAGACTAAAAGATGACAAATATGCTATACAAGACAACACATAAGCTAAAGCAATTGAACGTGTGAACTCCCACTGAAAACCGGAAGTATCATCATGATTTCCAGAAGGGTGAGCATGATCTGCTCCACGCGTGGCAACGTCACACTGCCAGTGAAAAGTCCGGTTTTGTAACAGTCGGTGTTAGTCAGTCCGGTAACAAACCCTGGATCTACCCAAAGATATCTGTTCTCATTTGTGAAACAGAAACATTATAATGGTCTGTCAAATCGTGGTGCCGACTTTAAAACTTATGTAGTGACAACTGCAACAATGACTGAACATACCCTTGATGTATAATTTTTAAGACAGTAATTTCGCTCTGTTAACAAAATCGCTGTACAAACTACAGGCACGACAATAGCGATTGAGTTGTGAAATGTACACGCCGTATACCGGGGAAGTTGGAATATTACTGCTCCAAAACGGATTCACTATTGGAAAGTCGAACTCATCACGCTTGTCATAAAGTTTTGTTTTCAGACGTCCAGAGTTGTCAATGCAGACTTGTAGATCCAGTTATGGTGCTGATGATGGTGTATCAGTGGTATCTTTAATTTTGAGTTCATTTGGGTATACAAGGTGAAGGTTATCCTTAAATTGAGGATTGTTCGATGAAAGAACATCATCTTTATAACGGAAACTAAAATTAAAGGATTTTGCTACCTTATTGTCTTTTTTAACTCACCTGACCCGAAGGGTTAGTGTGAGCTATTGCCATCACTTGGCGTCCGTCGTCCGTCCGCCCGTCCGTCCGTTAAACTTTTCACATATTCATCTTCTCCTCTGAAACCACTGAAGCAAATTCAACCAAACTTTACAGGAATGATGTATGGAAGGTCCTTTACAAAGATTGCTCATTTCGTTTCGATCCGATAAAAAACATGGCCGCCAGCGCGGTACTTAGGTTTAACATTGGACCCTATGGGAAAATTCACATTTTCTTCTTCTCCTCTGAAACCACTGAAGCAAATGCAATCAAACTTTACAGGAATCATGTACTCAAGGTCCTTAACAAAGATTGCTCATTTCGTTTCGATCCAATAAAAAACATGGCCGCTAGCACGGTACTTAGGTTTAACATTGGACCCTATGGGAAAATTCACATTTTCTTCTTCTGCTCTAAAACCGCTGAAGCAAACTTTACAGGAATGATGAATTTAAGGTCCTTAACAAAGATTGCTCATTTCGTTCCAATCCCAGAAAAAACATGGCCGCCAGCACGGAAGATAGTTTAACATTGGCCCTATGAGAAATTCACATTTGCATCTTCTCCTCTGAAACCACCAAAGCAAATTCAACCAAACTTTACAGGAATGATGTATGGGAGGTCCTTTATGAGGATTGCTCATTTTGTTCCGATTCGATAAAAAACATGGCCGCCAGCGCGGAACTTAGGTTTAACATTGGACCCTATGGGAAAATTCACATTTTCTTCTTCTGCTCTGAAACCGCTGATGCAAATTCAACCAAACTTTACAGGAATGATGAATTTAAGGTCCTTAACAAAGATTGCTCATTTCGTTCCAATCCCAGAAAAAACATGGCCGCCAGCACGGAAGATAGTTTAACATTGGCCCTATGAGAAATTCACATTTGCATCTTCTACTCTGAAACCACCAAAGCAAATTCAACCAAACTTTACAGGAATGATGTATGGGAGGTCCTTTATGAGGATTGCTCATTTTGTTCCGATCCGAAAAAAAACATGGCCGCCAGCGCGGAACTTAGGTTTAACCTATGGGAAAATTCACATTTTCTTCTTCTTCTCTGAAACCACTAAAACAAATGTAAACTTTATAGGAATGATGTACTAAAGGTCCTTAAGAGAGTTTGCTCATTTCGTTCCGATACGATAAAAAACATGGCCGCCAGCACGGAACATAGTTTTACATTGGCCCTATGGGAAATTCCCATTTTCATCTTCTACTCTGAAACCACTGAAGCAAATTCAACCAAACTTTACAGGAATGATGTATGGAAAGTCCTTTACGAAGATTGTTCATTTCGTTCCAATCCGATAAAAAACATGGCCGCCAGCGAGGAACTTATGTTTTACCTGTGGGAAAATTCACATTTTCTTCTTCTTCTCTGAAACAACTTAAACAAATGTAACCAAACTTTACAGGAATGATTTCGTTCCGATACGATAAAAGACATGGCCGCCAGCACGGAACATAGTTTTACATTGGCCCTATGGAAAATTCACATTTTCATCTTCTCCTCTGAAACCACTGAAGCAAATTCAACCAAACTTTACAAGAATTATGTATGGAAAGTCCTTTACAAAGATTGCTCATTTCGTTCCGATCCGATAAAAAACATGGCCGCCACCGCAGAACTTAGGTTTAACATTGGACCCTATGGGAAAATTCACATTTTCTTCTTCTGCTCTGAAACTGCTGAAGCAAATTCAACCAGACTTTACAAGAATGATGAACTTAAGGTCCTTAACAAAGATCGCTCATTTCGTTTCGATCCAATAAAAAACATGGCCGCCAGCACGGAACATAGTTTATTTCGGTCCTATGGGAAATTCACATAAAAAACATGACCACCACGCAGAAAATCGAAAACCCTGCTCCAGCATTTTGTCAGGTGAGCGATACAGGCTCAGTGTCTGAGCCTCTAGTTCTTAAATTGCCCCTGTATGAACCTGGCTTCATACGAATGAAGAAACAAATCTGCTAAAAGTGGCGCACAATTAGTCCCTATAGATATCCATATTGTCTGCTTGTTCTTCAAATTCTAAAAATATATTATCAATCAAGAATTCCAGCTTTGCAATGACATCCTCCTCTGTATACTTTTTGTGTGAATCAGTGTCATGTTTAACAAAATAGGCCCCGTCTTCATCTATCACTAAATATGAATATCTTCTTTCACCCTTTTTAGTACAGAAAAAATGATGCATTAACTCCCGCAGTACTGACTTTAGCTTATCGGGTGGAAGAATAGTATAGAGAGTAGAAAAATCAAATGTTTGACACAGTTGCAGTGGGAGGTATCATAACCATATTAAAAAAGAAATTATGACAACAAACACCTAGAATGGCAAGCATTACAACCATAGGCCACAATTTACAACGCAATTACACTAAAAAAGCACAAATGAAAGACAAAAGTCAAATGTGGTGTTTTACGCATGCTCATAAATTATTCATTGTGTACTACAATGTCACAGAACAAAACCTGATAATACAGTGGCGATACCAGACGGGGCGTAATATTGTAGGTGTATTCCATCAACTTTTAATGTAGAAAAGATAACAGGAAACAATTTCAATGGCCGAAAATTACAATCAAAATTTTATCTCGTTCGATGATGTTAATTCTCATTTCCAAAGTTTTTTAAACGATTTTTCAAAATTATCTAACATACGTTTGATAAAAGCAATGTCAGGGGATGTTGCGTTGCACTTGCATATTGTTTGTCTGCAGATTTACACATTGTACTTTTACGCAAATGACTACACAAAAACGTTTCCTTATTTTATTTATATTTATAATAATAAAAAAAAGTTTTCGGCACTCTCAACATTTCAATACGGTTTGTTATCAAATCTCGTTGGTTATTTTTGAAATTTTAGAAACTCGATTGTTTTCTTATGTGAATCTGGGTAAAAACAATACGTGTTTAATAAAACTCGAAAAAATGATTAATAATTAGACAAAAAGAAAGAAGACACGAACAACATCAAATGAGCTGGATCATGAGCTTCATAATGGTAGCACTACTCTGCAACATATGCATATGTGTTAGTCAACGTGACGTGCAAAATATTGCTCATGTCCGAAAGATATTATAAGGTCTTTTGGAAATACATCACATGTGATGTGAATTCTTTTCTTACGATGATGAAGGTGATAGTTTGGAAGCAAAGAAAAAAGTTATGCATTAAAAGTTATTACAAATGTGATTTCAACTTTCCCATTAATATCCCATAACTTATTACATGGAGAAACATTCCGTCTGTTCCAGTATACGGTGTGTATGAATAGCAGCTGATACGATATACGAGAGCAGTTCTGATACGATGATTTAATAGAAAGATATTTATTACTAATAGAAAACTACTCCAGGAAGAATATATGAGGAAGACTACAATGAATAAGAAAACATTGAAATTACACCTCGCAAAAATCTATTTCAGATTGTTTACCAAGATGATTGACCAATACTAATGTAATAGTCTCTCAGCTAAGGACTGCCATGTTTACATTTGAAAAGTTTTGAGTTGTTTAATTTAAACTATCGGACATGATAGATTAGGTTTCGGTACCCATAAAACGGTTCAACCCTACCGCTGGCTTTTCAAACGCCAGTACCAAGTCCGGCTGTCCCGATTCCCTATCTTTGTTTACGTTTTATTTTGCCTTTTTGTGTTTTTCCTGTGTAGTTCCCTCGCAGATTATGTCATGTAATTATAATTTTCAGCAAATGTAGATGTTTCCCGTTGTCACTTGTTCTTATCTTCATTTTAACTTTGGACAATTCACTTTCTATATGGTGCATGCACAGCCGGGAACGCCTACATGTCGCTGCAGCTGGTCTCACTCCTCTTGAAGTTCATGTGGAAATGTCCAGCTATTTATTATAATCGTATCTGTTGGTTGGATTTTGAGACGCAACGTCGGTATTTTCGTTGGTCTTTGTCGTAAGGACATCTTATTAATGTTCATTTTTAAATGCTGACTTAATGAAACAATCCTGTACTTTTAAGGATTTATCAAATCTAATGTAGGGATATGAAATTATTCAGAAGATTGAAATTCACATCATCAAAGACTCTAATATTAATATATCTGATATTTGTAAAAGAATGACATTTAAAACGGATAACTGTTAACAATCATGCAAAGATTTAATTGCCTAAAGCTCACAAATGGACGTAAAAGAACAGTCAGTTATGATTGTAGAACCCATAAATGTAGTATCACAAATAATTTACATCTTTTATCAATATATTAATCGGAGTGAATTTATTTTGATGAGATTAAAGAAAATTATTGCAACAGTTATGATTATTGATGTGTCGTTTTTGGAAGATTCAAAAGCAATTTAGCATAAAAGTTTGAAACGATGAAAACATGTAACTTGAATGTAAATGGTAAATTGTTGTATAAATAACTAAACTGGGAACAGCTTTTATGTGCATTTTTTCAATTTAAGTTTTATTCACAACAGCAAGAAATATAAGAGACAGCAGCACAAGATAGATAGCGTACACCAATTCGATTTAAATATCGCTTGAATTCAACGGCGCCTAAACCTGTGCTTAATAAGAAATCTTAGGTAGGAACAAATGGCTATTTGTGTCTAAAAGTCAATACATTCTGGTTATCTTACCTTTTAAAGCTTGTTCATACTTCTTTGCATTGGACATTTATGCTTTAATATTTTAAAGACGTTGCGCGAAATTCAATGATAAAATTGAAAGGCCGCAATGGTATCCGTTGCATGTTAAAAAGTTCACATATTGCAGATGAGTTTCCCGGTATTCGATAAAATTATCCTGACACTACCACCATGGAAAAGGGTGGGGGCGAATTTGCGCGCAACTAAACTTGTTTAGCCCAGTGTTTCTTTTGAGATGCCAGTGCCAAGTCAGGACCATTTTTTCTGCGTTGTTGCACTTCCTTTGTTTTTTTTTTGCACTTTCGACTTCGGCTTTTGTTAGTTCTTGTCTTTTATTATTGTTTCATTAATACCCTTATTGTAAATAGCGATTTACAAATATCAAAGTAACTACAGTAAAAAGCACTACTGCAATGTTGCAATTTGAACTACTGTAAAGAAAATCTGGGCATATTTTGCATTATCATTTATGATAAAAAAATATATACAAAATCAGAAAGTTCTAAAACTATTGAATTATGGCGTAAAACTTGTATACATTATGAATAAATTCAAGTGTATATTTTTCAAGCAAATTATTCATTGTTCTCCAATTAACATTCAAATAGCATCTGCGTGTCTGTATATAATTGCACGACAAATTCACTCTCGGAAATACATCTTACAGGAAAAATTGATATAAGTAGTTACGTAATATTGTGAATCTTTGACATAACATTGTCTCCAGCAACAGGGTTATTTCATATAACTACATGAAGCATTACTGAAATACTGTCATGTCAATGTATAGTTAATGTACAGTCAAGTCAAACTTTCTTCAATGTACCCAAAACTGATGATCCATATGTGGTGAATATACATATATTCTTTTGTTTAAAAAACGTTAAATGTTATACCACTTGGCTTATTTTGTATTCAAGTATCATACATAGTATTCGTTTAATTTTATATAAATTAATGTTCTACACTTGATATGATGGTTTGATGAAATAATGCAATGTAAAGTAACGTCCAAAAACCTTCAATATTTCAGCTATGACCATTCATTATCTGCAAGTATAAATAAAATTACACTTATGCACATACAAACAAGGGTACATCGTTGAATCTGCATCTGAGCTTTAAACTTAAATTTTTATACCAGCTTTTCAAGAAGTGGTGTGAATGAAATATGGATTTAAAAAAAATTCTGCTTGACATCTTAAAATCGAGATCATTATCACACTGCTACAGCATCATAATTTTGACTTCTCCACACTTTATACTACCATTCCAAATAAACAACTGAAATCTTGACTGAAAGATTTAATTCATAGATTTTTTTTTCCGTAAGAACGGAGAAACGAAGATATAGGTACATTATTATAGGTAGAGAACAAGCATACTTTGTGAAATGCGACTAAGAATCACAGAAAAAATATAAAGAGGAAGAAGTGATTAAATTGTTTGAGTTTCTTATCGACAATATATTTGCCAGTTTAGAGACTGTTCTTTTTTTCAAAAAACTATTGGAATTCTAATGGGCACATCCTGTGCGCCTCTTTAGCCGATCTTTTTCTCCACTCGTATGGGGCTTAATTCATGCAAGAGATTTTTCAAAATAAAGATAAAGAATTGGTCTAGTCCTTTAATTTTAGCTTCCGTTATATAGATGATATTTTATCTCTAAACAGCCCTCGCTTTGGTGATTTTCTTAGTCTTATCTATCCAAAAGAGCTCGAAATTAAGGACGATACAGATCCTTCCACATCGGTCTCGTTTCTTGGCCTTCATCTTGAAATTGACAAAAGAGGTATACTTCAAACTAGGCTGTATGACAAACGTGATGAACTCACTTTTCAAACAGTCAACTTCCCTTTTCTTTGAAGAAACATCCCCAGCATACGGACTTTACATCATTCGCTACTCAAGGACCTATGGTTGAAACAGTGATTTTTCTTGATAGAGCCCGGTTGCTTACAAATAGGCTTTCTTAAACAAGGGTATGCCACCCATAGCTTAAGTCATCACTGCAGAAGTCTAACAGTCGACATCACGATTTTGTGGACCTCTGTGGTACCTCTATGGTGTAACGGTTTCCCTCTTTCTCCTAGCCAATAAAGTTTGTTTTCCTCTACCGTATTGACATATTCAACATGACGGGTGTCTTATAAAAAGTAAGAAGCAGGAGATGCTTAGTCTACCGGTACTTTTTTTATTGAGTCCTTGTTGTTCATTTTGTATGTGTGTGTGTGTGTGTGTCTTCATTTTTCTTTTCTGTGCCTTGCTCATGTTACGTCTTAGTTTCTTTGTTTTCCGATGTTTCTATGGTCCTTGGATTGCTCATTTTAGACAGACGGTTAGGTTCTCACTTACTTAAAATGATTAGGGATATTTAATTATCATACATTATTTTAAGAGTTCGATACAGTGTACATTAAACATAATGATTGTCGATGAGCAACAAATACTTAAATTGGTTTCTGTCATTCTAATTGAGTGATTAAGCGTACAAGCTGACGTTAAAGACAACAGGCATTGGTTGAATATGGATAAAGATATCTTGCTATTTTATTTTTTCCATGCTTTCATAAATAGCATCTGGAAAAATAGCTCTTCTTCAGCTTAGTTAGTTATCAAAACCCTTTTCTTCAGTTTCCAAAGTAAAAATTCGATTCAAAAATGATCTTTTGAGGAATTGTCCATCCTTAAGAATCACATTAAAGGAAAGTCAAGTTCCGATTGTGGATGCGGATGCCAAAGATCAAGACCTTTGGATAGGAAACTAGCTTTCTGGAGCATAAAATCAAAATTGTTTACGGATTTATATGGGAATTGGATAAATTAATGCAGAGAGGTTCAAAAAACACCATAGACGGATTTTGAGGGCGTAGGGGGCGTACGCCCCTTTCATCGCCAAAGAAAAAAAAATGTGTTGGGAATTTTGTAGTAAACTACTTGTTTACCTCTAATTTCAAAGTATCTTTACAAATTATGTTTAAACATAAAATATTTATAGGATTTTTAATCAGGAAAGTAGTCAAGAATTTTTTTCGCCTCGCTCCTCTTCGCGGTTTTTTTTATCATTTTTAGGATTTACATCGTACATCGGCAAACGAATACCGAAGCAAGAAAAGGAAAGGGGAAATTCTAAAATCATAAATCCAACATCACGGCAACTCACAGCAACAAGAATTGAGACAGTATGACAAAGACAAAACAAATAAACAAAAGTGAACAAGAACGCCACAAAACTAAAGCACTAGCAGTGTGAACCCCTATAAAAACTGAGGTATCATCAGGTGCTCCGAAAGGGTAAGCATGATCTGCTCCACGCGTGGCACCCGTCCCACTGCCAGTGAAAGGTCCGGTTTTGTCACAGTCGGTGACACCATCCTTTCGAAAATCCTGCATCTGCCCCTGAACACCACTGACTGCTATCTCATTTAATCAAGATCAAGATCACATATACTGAAGTAACTATAAAATTTTGGCCAATAATTGGTTCCCAAAGCATAACTTCAGACTGCAAGAGTGAATTTGAATGAAACTTACACAAATGAAAGCTGCAGTGGAAAAAAATCCCATTGATTTTAGGATAAGTAGATCAAAGATTGTGATCATATCTACTTCTAGAAACAGAAAAAAATACACCAAAACTAGTTTTCAGATAATAATATTATAGTGCCTGTGTTGACTTGAATGATATTTAAATATTTGAAAGCTGTAGGTGTAAGGTAAACACCTATTGACCCTTGTGTTAGTACAATAAATTTTTTGTCTTATTTCATTTACTCCAAATGGCTTTAAATGCCATGGATTTGTCAAACTGATACTCAACCAATCAAAAAACAGCATTCTATCATAAACTGGACTTTCTATGGTCAATCCAGTTTGATGAAAAGAATGAAATATCTTTAATATGCTGTGAAATTTTCACAAGAAGATTATTTAATGTAGAAGTTCTCAAAAGTGATTTTTTTTTATTTCCTCACATACAGATATTAAACATAAAAAAAATATGCTTACAGAACTTAAGCACATACTTGATGCTGCCATTACACTAACAATTTGTTTGCTTTACAGTTATGATGGAAGTTTGAAATATGACCAATATGGGGTATGTAGTGAATGAAAATGCAACAATTGACCCGTGGACAATTGCAATCGCAGATATATGCACACAGCGTGAAGGTACTTTTAGACATGCAGTATCCAAACAAACAGTGAAGGAAATCAAAGCAAAACGCCAAATTAACTGCAACTTCAAGCTACATGATTTTTGTTTACATGTATAATGACTGTGTTTGCGTCTTGTGTTTATTTTTTTTCTGCTCAGCATATTGATTTTTTTCACATGACGAAAAGAACAAATTAAAACTTACATTGAATGTAATAACTATTGCTGCCAAGCTTAAAACTATCATTGTACAATTAGGTACTTCAGAGCTTTGACTGTTCTTTTGATTTGAGCCATCTGTAATTAAAATTTTTCAATTGTAATGTTCTTCATTACCAGGACCGAATATGTTTATATATAAACGTTAGTGCTTGA
Organism: Modiolus philippinarum; assembly: GCA_002080025.1. Lineage (NCBI taxonomy): Eukaryota > Metazoa > Mollusca > Bivalvia > Mytilida > Modiolidae > Modiolus > Modiolus philippinarum. Next base: position 33,238 of record MJUU01019254.1, read on the forward strand.
CACATAAAGTACACAATACGGGTACATGTAATGGCAAGCTGTTTTGCAATTTTGAATAACAAAATGCAGAGGAAAATTTCGATATCTTATGTCTCTTCAGTGCAGATCAATTCAAAACATTTGGAAGACAAATGCTTATACAGGACAAAAACAAATTGGATCTAAATTAAATTCAAAAATGCTAAGGATAGAGCCATGCCCGAGGTTACTACTCTTGATCCTTTTAAACAAAATTATACAATTCAGTTTCCCAAAAAAAATAGATTTTCGGGTCAGCACAGAAGTTCTTATAGAGCAGCAACCTAGAGACTTAAATTTCAAATTTAATCAACCACCCTGACACATGGCTAAATTATACCTTATATTGAAGGAAATGATATGGTTTTGACTGGTCGTAAGCGTGAAATATGGTGCAAATATTTAGAATCAAAGGTTAAAGGTCAAGTTTTCAAATAACAAAATACCGAAGTTACCGTCAATTTATTTTCTGCATATGCGCATTTCGACAACTTATGTCTCATCAGTGCAGATTAAAACTAAAACATTTGAAGTCCATTAACCAAAAACCATGTTAAATCTGATAGAGAACAAATAATCAAAAGGATCTAAATAGAAAAGCCAAATTTCAGCTAAGGACAGAGCTATGCATGAGGGAGATACTCCTTAGCTTTAAACAAAATTTCGTAAATTTTAGATATTGCAAGTTTCAGTACAATCGGTTTTCGGGTCAGCACCGAAATACTGACTACTGGGTTGGTGAATACCATCGGGGACTAACACTCCACCAGCAGAGGCATCGGCCTAGTGGTAATAAATATCAATTAGCTTTTTTGTATTTTTGAAAAGTTTCAAAGCATTTTACGAAAGGATATGGAGTAAATGAACATGAGACCATAACACACATGTTAACTCCAACTGCATTAATTTTAATGAGCTGTATGGCCATTTCGGAAATGTATTCCTCATTAGCAGCACTAGAACCC
>MJUU01019254.1:36137-48910 GCA_002080025.1 Modiolus philippinarum
CGAACAGATTAAAACATACTTTTCGTAGCTTGTTGCCTGGAGTGGTGTTCAAAGCAAAGCAATAATGACTGATCTGAATTGGTCTCGTAAAATGTTGAAAATGAAATGATTAATCTATCCCTCTGGATATGATAGGGACAACTAGTCCCAAATATTTTAAAATCATACAACATATACACTATCTTGGCACTATAGAATGTTTTAGTGAAGTATAATACAAGTGCAAACAAAATGCAGAGGTAAATTTCGATATCTTATGTCTCTTCAGTGCAGATCAATTCAAAACATTTGGAAGACTAATGCTTATACAGGACAAAAACAAATTGGATCTAAATTAAATTCCAAAATGCTAAGGATAGAGCCATGCCCGAGGTTACTACTCTTGATCCTTTTAAACAAAATTATACAATTCAGTTTTCCAAAAAAATCGATTTTCGGGTCAGCACAGAAGTTCTTATAGAGCAGCAACCTAGAGGCTTAAATTTCAAATTTTATCAACCACCCTGACACATGGCTAAATTATACCTAATATTGAAGGAAATGATATGGTTTTGACTGGTCGTAAGCGTGAAATATGGTGCAAATATTTAGAAGCAAAGCAATAATGACTGATCTGAATTGGTCTCGTAAAATGTTGAAAATGAAATGATTAATCTATCCCTCTGGATATGATAGGGACAACTAGTCCCCAATATTTTAAAATCATACAACATATACACTAACTTGGCACGATAGAATGTTTTAGTGAAGTAAAATACAAGTGCAAACAATAAAAATACTGCTTATTCATGCGTGTAAATGAAATATAGAAACTGTAGTACTCTGAGATTCCCAAATTTGCCCCTTTTCGAGAAATGAAGTCATTATCACATGGGGATTGGGGTTTAAAATATCAAAAATTGACTTTACTTTTCAAGTATCTCATGCGCTGGGGTATCATTTAGGTGAGCTATGATCACATTATTTCTAGTTTCAAATTGCTGACAATTACTTCTGTGTATATGTTTTGAGTTATTTATATCACTTTTATATTATTTGTTAACAAAATATTTGATAAAATGGTTTTTAATAAATGACTCTAATTGGTTGTTTCAACAAGGTATTTTCATTTGATTATATTTTTGTCACAAATGTCAGTATTCATATTTCAGGTAGTCAAACTTTTTTATAAATACTCATTAAATGAATGTAAATTACTTATTTTTGTTACATTAATTATTTTTGGCAATGAATTTTGCTTTGAACTACCTGAAACTGAAAATTTTTCTCCATTTGAGAAAAGGACCGTAATTCACATTGCAAAGGGGTTCTTGTTCTTGATTTTTTGCTTTCATTTCTATCAAAAACACCTGAGAGACAAAATCAATGATAATAAAAGCAATCATTTGAGAATATTTTAAGATACGCGTTGAAACGTTTGAAATATACAAAAAAGTTAGTTTTGAAAATTTGACCTTTGACCTTTGATTCTAAACATTTGCACCATATTTCACATTTACGACCAGTCAAAACCAAAGCGTCATATCATTTCCTTCAATATTAGGTATAATCTAGCAGTCTGTCATGCTGGTTGATTAAACTCCGAAAATAAGCTAGATATTCACGACAGGTTGATGCACTATAGCTACATCCTTGGTGAATACCATCAGAAGATTACAATCTACCAGCAGAAGCATCGGCTCAGTGGTACGGAAGTCTCTGAAAATTTAGTTTTTGCAGATGATTCTAATTTCCGATGTTTTGAACGCTAATATTCTATATTTTTATGGAAAATAAGTTTCGTTTGTAATAAGCCTTTCCGTCTTTTTAATACATCCGGAACGCAAAACAGTATATCATAACGTATTGATTACATGCATTTTAAATCTGTGTAAAGAGTCATTTTCAATTATATTCATAATATTTGGGTTTATATTGGTAAAGTGAGAACCGAACCGTCAGTCAAATCAACGAATAATCGATGGATACGAGCAACATCGGAAACACTAAGAAACAAGGACACCACATGAGTACGCGACAAAAAAGAAAAATGAAGATATATAAAACTTTTCTGTAATTTCGAACTTTTATCACCATGTAATCTAACTTAAGGTAGATCGGTAGTCTTCCGCCATTTTGAATTTGTTATTTATGCTGTTATGGTATTATCTGCTTTTTAAATATGCAAATATTATTATTTGTAATGAATGAATCAATGTTATATCCATAATACAAAACGCAAAGGCCTACATGGACTTGATTTCACATGTCTTTATCCAATTAGACGAGGTATGGTAACTTGATAATTAAATAAATTGGAAGAGGATTTTTGAAAAAGGGAGATAATTTGATAAAAATATTTTACATAGATATCACTATGAAAATTCACATTTTACAAATTATATGGAAAACAAAGTCGTTGACCCCCATTTTTCTTAATATTTTTTGAAAGTATGTTTAAGGGGCTAATACACGAGTAAAGTAGAAAGAAATCTATGGAATAGTTTTAAAGAAATCAACAATATACCTGTTTTTCCCTATATATTCATTAGAAATATTTGATTATTTTTTTATATCAGTTATTTCAAAAACAAGCACGCTGACCCCCCTTTTTTATTTTTCTATTTCAATGCTTATATAATAAAGAAACTTTCCTATAAAAATAAAAAAAATTCTATGGAAAAAAATTTGGAGTACCCATCTACCTTAAGAGTCCAATCAAAGAATTAAAATCTCGATAACTTTGAATATATTTCTTTAATTGGGATTATAAACTTACAAGAAGCAGGAGATGCTTACTGCACCTGATCTCACCCATGTTTTTATTCGGTCCGTGTTGTTCATCATTTTGTGTGAGTGTCTTAAGTTATTATTCATTGCAGTTTAGGGACCGAGTGTTCGCCCCAGTGAACCTGCATTCGGGTCATATTTTTTCTTTTGTGACCATAATGGCAAACTGTCACTCATTGCTATGAAGCCTTTAATGTGTATTCTGTCAAATACCAAAATGAAAAAAAAGAACTTACAATAAGCACCTTTATTCTTCCTGAAATCATGATAATAACTGTTTGAAAAATCTTATTCCTACAAAATGTGTTTTTATATAGCGACAAAAAAAAAAGAAAAGAAAAAATATGTTGTTCCAAAAAATATTGTCTTACAACAACAGCATCTTCACACTGATATTTACAACAAAATCTATGGACCGTTTTGTCCCCGATTCATTCATAAAATAAAATTTGTAAATTAATTGGTTACCTTTATAAGGCGATGAAGCAAACTTCCTGTCTGTAAGAAAAATAATATACATTTGTATTTCTATTTTACGTTTTGCATTTTCATATACATAGCTATAAATTTTCATATAGGGAATGACAATATATACTGTATATTTAAAGTTACTATTAATTTTTTTTTCAGCATATGCGCATTTTGACAACTTATATCTCATCAGGGCAGATCAAACAAAGACATTTGGAAGTCCATTCACCGAAAACATGTTAAAGCTGATAGAGAAGAAATAAAAAGGGAAAACAAAATTAAGTTAAGGACAGAGCTATGCACGAGGGCGATACTCCTTAGTTTTAAACAACATTTTCTAAAATTAAGATATTGCAAGCTTCAATACAATCGGTTTTTGGTTCAGCAAAGTATCGTCTACTGGGTTGGTGAATACCCTCGGGGACTAACAGTCCACCAGTGTTAATAAAAAAATTCAATACCGAAGTTACTATTAATGTTATATAAAAGTATGAAGGTTATTGATATAAGCCAAGCAAAAATTTCAATTAAATAGTGAGTGTGCAATATATTTTTACCTTCTGACTTTTGAACCTGAAGAAATTTTCTGTTCCGTGTTAATGTTTCACTGTCGTCTGATAGAATTTCTAAAACATAGAATACTAAGAATGCAGTATGGATGTGTGAAAAAGAGAATGTGAAATAACATAATTATAGTCATTTGGATAGAATAGATGAAGAAAGACAGATAACTTTCAATATTGAGATACATTAGCGGATTATCTACCTTTAGCTAGTTAGCTATATACTGTTAAAGGAAAGATAATTTATTTTTCATATCAAAAGATGCTGACATGATAATTAAATGATCTTTCCTTGACCAATATTGATATAGTATATAACCAAACAATTGTTGTTTTTAGAATAATAATGACAAATTAGAATTAGATTTATTATGACAAAATTATTTCAACTATTTTATTCTGTGATAACACTTACGTGCAGATTCTTTTATTACTTTACTTTCTTGATTGGTCTTTTTCCCATTACTTTGACCAAGTGAACCAAAAAATCCACCAACATTATCTACAGCATTTAATAGAAAGATATATTTTCTTGTTACAGAACTGAAAGGGTAAAGGGCAAAAGAAAAGAATTGAACAATGAAACGGCAAGCTTACGGAATAACTCAGATAATCCATGCATGTCGACTCAAATAAACGATGAATACAACGAGGACAAATATAAACTAGAAAAAATATAAACCCCCGCTCTCCCTTTTGATTCCAGAAGTAGATAAATCAAAACAAAATCTAATTTTTAAATAGATGGTCCACAATAAAAATATGTATTGAGCACTCTGTGAAAGTTTCATTGAATTTCACCAAGTTGTCGAGGAGGAGTTGTTACCATAAAGTATGTACCCTATGGCGGACGGAATAACGAACGGGTTGACGAAAGAATACCATGATCACTATATACCACCCGCTAAACCAAGTGTTTAACGAAAGAAATCAAAAGCGAATATTATAATATAATTATACTCATGTTGCATTATAAACATTTAATCTTATTATGCTGTACACGTGTTTTAAGGGATAACCTCTCATCAGCAAAATTAGAATGAAGACATATGGAGAGTAATAATCCAACCTTAGTCGCAAAAAAATACTTAAAATATTGAAAAAGGATGCCTAATTCAGTACGAATAGTGCACTACACTTAATGAACCCCAGGTATTGATAAGTGTTTTGAAATTTAATAAACAATAGTACATTCACAGTAACTTCGGTATATTGTTATTTTATAAATTGCAAGTTCAAATTTTCATGTCAGACAAGCCAGACTGCTTGGCTAGTGAAAATGCAGTGGCATCGACCCAGAGGTTTCGAAATACAACAATACACATCCTGCATAATTAACAGTAAATTTTGTTATGTTGTACACTTCTCTCAAGGAGAAACCTCGTAGGAATCATGAAACACAGCATAGATAAGATGCAAATAGGGACATTGAATAAATTCAGAGAGGGCGTGTGTATAATGTCAATTCAAACTCTGAATAAATTGATGTCTGAAAAAGATGTCTTTCAGAGAGTAAACTTATTTTACTTTAGCAGTCCGTGTACAAATAACAAAAGAGATAAAAATGAATCATCAGAAAGTGAAATTGCAAATTATGTTTGTAAAACGGTTTTGATTTCAAATGGACAAAATTATCAAGACTAGGTATACATTTGATATTCGTTTATCTGTGGTCATATTTGGTCTCTTTAATTCGTAGGTTACAAGTAGATGCAATTTGGTGCTGAATTTAGGATTAGCTAAATGACTTAAGTACATTAATGCAATCACAAATAAATGCAGCTTTCAACTAGTTCCGGATTTTCATGTTAATTCTATGTGGTATTTGTTGTTTATCAGTTTTTATTCATCTTCGGTTCATGGTCTTCCAAATTATTTTGATTTGATCAACATATTGTCGAAATGACCATTTGCAGAATCTAAAGTAACAGTAACTTGGTAGTTTACTATTCAACACACCATGAATTAAACTGTAACGAAGATAAAACTATAGACAGATGTATTACTAATGCTTTACCGTTGTTGTTTGTAAAATTTGAATAGAGTTAATGGTTGAAATAACAAAATAGCGAAGTAACTGTGAATTTACTTTTTGTATATGTATATTTTGACAACTTATGTATCTTCGGTGCAGATCAAATCAAAACATTTGGAATTAAAATGATAACATCATTAGAAAAAAATATTTTCTTTAATTTTGTGACCATTTCAGTCCAATTTTAAGACTTCAAGTACTTGTTCATGAATGAATAAAAAGATACACTATCTGCAATATATACATGCAGAATTGTTTCCCTCTTAGAACATTGCAAATAACAATTTTTGATGAATACATGGTTTATTCCGAAGTTTCTATTCTTCAATTATTTGTGATTCTTGTTCTCATTTTATTCCTAAAGGGTCTGTAAGTCTCCTTGAATTTTGAAACTTCTGGGTACATAAATTGCACCCGGAAGTTGCATTTTATACGGAAATATATGAAGTTTCGAACAATAATTCAAACATCATAATACTCATAATACTGAAACGTCATCTTTTGGCGGGACACTTTTCAAATTTAAATTTTATTGTGAAATGTCGGTGTCACATAACGAGACTTACAGGCCCTATACTGAAATAGATCCGAAGACTCACCACATTCTCCCTTTTCACCTTGGTCACCTACAAAAGAAAATTAATCATTTTACTAGTCTGTGTTTTTAAATGATTTGCAGAATGTCAATATACGAAATAAGAACCATAAAATTAAATAATTCTTGGTTATATATCAGCTTTATATAAAACATATTGGAATTACACGATTAGATATTTTACAGCTATAATAAAATTTGTTGTTGAAATTTTACTCTTGGTCCATCTATTATTGCCTTTGCTTCTCCTCAACATTAAGAGACAAAGATGCCATTCTACTCGCTCTTTTCTTTGGCAGTTTTGTCTTGTGTCTCGCCCAATAAGGGTTTTGATTGTTTTATGTTTTAATTGGCTGTCAGGACTGTATAATATCCAGTAATGTTACTGCAATTTATTTGTCAATTTTTGTATTGATATTTACATCTCTCTTATATTTTGTCAAAACCATCCGCTGGAATTAGTTGTCTTACCTTTATCACCTTTATATCCAGTAAAACCAATTTGACCTCTTGAGCCTTTTTCTCCCTTTTCTCCTGTACCTGTTGTCATCAATAAGGAAAATGTTAGATAAAGCCAGGGCTTGAAAAACTCGTATTACATGTAGAACAAAAGGTTAAAGATTCTGGACTTTAGTTTCAAAGCATTTATTTTGGTAAACAATACAAAAAAGGATCAGACACAAGTTAAGCTAACTTATGATACAAGGGCTAGTTCAGAAAAAAGATAATAAGCTAGACATTTCAGTTTCCGTTATGATGTTCTTTCATTGAACAATTCTAAATTTAAGGATAGCCTTCATCTTATATACCCAAATAAACTCGAAATTTAAGACACCACTGATACACCATCATCAGCATCATACCTGGACCTATACCTCTACATTGACAACTCTATACGTCTGAAAACAAAACTTTACGACAAGTGTGATTAATTCGACTTTCCAATAGTGAACTTCATGTTTTTGAGCAGTAATATTCCCACTTCTCCGGCATATGGCGTGTACATTTCACAACTCATTCGCTATTGCCGTGCCTGTAGTTTGTACAGCGATTTTGTCAACAGAGCGAAATTACTGTCTCAAAAACTTATCTATCAAGGGTATGTTCAGTCACTGTTGCAATTGTCACTACAGGAGTTTTACGGTCGTCACCACGATTTAAAAGACCATTACAATGTTTCTGTTTAACAAATGAGAACAGATATCTTTGGGTAGATCCAGAGTTTGTTACCGGACTGACTAACACCGACTGTGACAAAACCGGACTTTTCACTGGCAGTGTGACGGGTGCCACGCTTGGAGCAGATCATGCTTACCCTTCCGGAGCACCTGATAATACCTTAGTTTTTATAGGGGTTCACACTGCTAGTGTTTTAGTTTTGTGGCGTTCTTGTTCATTTTTGTTTATTTGTTTTGTATTTGTCATACTGTCTCAATTCGTGTTGCTGTGAATTGTTGTGATTTTGGATTTATGAGATTAGAATTTTTCCTTACTTCGTTCTTGTTTCGGTATTCGTTTGCCGGTGTACATTTTGATTTATCGAGAATGCAACATTGAAACATGCTAATATTAATATATACAAAAATACATGGGTGTTCCAGGGAACACATGTGTCGCCTGCACTATATATATTAAAGAATTCCTGTTTTGTTATAGAATGACAAAGTCCAAAGCTAATCAGAAAAAATCAAACTTAAAGAAAATCAAAATGCATGGTGCACATCTGCAATACATATTGAAGCATTCCGGCAAGTTTGGTTGGAAAGTACCAAGCGGTCTAGGAGGAGTTGCGGATAATGGAGGTATACTCTATGACGCCAATAAGCTAAAATGACAAAGTCCAAAAATAGCTAGAAAATCTAAAAAAAAAATAAATGAAAATCAAAATGCATGGTGCACATCTGTAATATATATTGAAGCATTCTTGCAAGTATGGTTGCAAAGTACAAAGCGGTCTAGGAGGAGTTACGGATAATGGAGGTATACCCTATGACGCCAATAAGCTAAAACGACAAAGTCCAAAGATAGCTAGAAAATCTAAAAAAATCAAAACTAATCAACAACTAAATGCATGGTGCACATCTGCAATACATATTGAAGCATTCTGGCAAGTTTGGCTGAAAAGTACCGAACGGTCTAGGAGGAATTGCGGTTAATGGAGGCGACTCCAATAAGCTAAAATGACAAAGTCCAAAAATAGCTTCAAAATCTGTAAAAACATAAATAAGGAAAAACTAAATGCATGGTGCATCTACAATATATACTTAAACATTCCTGCAGGTTTCGTTGGAAAGTACCCAGCGGTTTATGAGGAGATGCGGATAATCATGGTAAAAATTTTGGAGTCATACAGACGGACAGACGGACGGACGCAAGACGACAGATTGTGATCCCTATGTGTCGATCCTGCACTAGGTGCAGGAGACACAAAAATACCCAAGTTTCATAATAAACAGTGAATTTAGTTATGCCGTACACGTGTTTCAAGGAGTAACCTCTCATCAGCAGCATTAAGGAAGTAACATGGAAAGCCATAATCTAAAAAAATAGTATAAAGAGAAGAACTCATTGCCAACAATATTGAAATATTGAGTCAAATTCGGTACTAAGGACATCTAACGAGTGCAATACACGGAATGAAGCCGTATATATTTAAGGGTTAGAATTTCGGTAAAACAGTAAATTGCTTTAAATCGCTGATTAAATGTTCATGTCAGACAAGTCTGACTATTGGACTGGCGAATACCCTCGGGTATCCTGCTCCACCAGCAATGGCCTCGGTCCAATGGTTTCAAAATACAAAAAATATCCAAGTTGCATTATAAACAGCCAATTTAGTTGTTCTGTACTCATTTTTCAAGGTGTAACCTCTCATCGGCAGCGTTGAAATCAAATAATATGGAAAGCCATAATCCAAAAATAGTGAAAAAAAGTAATAATTTCCAAAATATCGGAATAGCAAGCCAAATCCAGTACCAAGGATATCCACCGAGTGACATAAACGGAAGACCATAGTATTTCTAAGGGGTTAGAATTTCAAATGAAAAAAAAACTAGTAAATTTCTATAAATTGCAAGGTAAATTTTCATGTCAGACAAGTCTGACTATTGGATTTGGTCCACCAGCAGTGGTATCGGTCCATTGATTTCAAAATACAAAAATACCGAGGTTGCATAATAAACAGTCAATTTCGATACGCTGTACGCGTGTTTCCTGGAGTAACCTTTCATCAGCAGTATTAAAATCAAATGATATTGAAAGCTAGAATCCAACAATAGTAAAAAAGTACCATCACCAAAAATATCGAAATAGGAAGCCAAGTTCAGTTATAAGGACATCCACCGAGTGCAATACACGGAATGAAGCTGTATGAGTATGAGTATTTTTAAGGAGTTAGAATTTTGATGGAATAGTAAATTTCTATAAATTGCTAGGTAATTTTCTATGTCAGACAAGTTTTGAATTGGTGAATACCTTCGGGGACCTCTGGTTCACCAGCACTGACTGGTTTAAAAAACTATTTTGTAAGGATAATGTATAATAAAGTTGTTTGTATATGTGTTGTGTTCAATCGATGAACATATAAATATCTAACAAATTTAACTCTTTCCGACCTCTTTTTATATTTTTATACATGATCTTAAAAATATTTTAATTTTGCCCCTTTGAAAGGGTTTGATTATCAGAAGTTAAAAGTTGAAGATCTCTAACGAAATCATTTGGTATCCAGTGAAGACTTTGAATCAATGATTTTCGTATTTGAGTATATTTTGGACACTCTAAACGGTGTGAGGTTTAAGGATCATCTCCACATCTACATGATGGAATCGATACTACATTGTATGTTGACTCTATGTAGTTTGTAGTTAAAAAATGAAGCTCAACATCGAAGCTGTTGAATATGATATTTAATTTACGTGGCCCGTTTCATAATATTTTGGAACTAAGCTAAATCGTTCTGTTTCATCAATTCACTTTAAACCTTTGAAACAGAATCAACGTTTCGAAAATATGGTTCTAATTTATTCCTATCACGTATAGTAAACGGGATAAATGAATCAAAAGTACAGGCCAATCTAATCAAAAGTACAGGTCAATCTCAAATGTGCAGGCCAATCTTAAAGTACAGCTCAATCTAAGACTCCGGATTATTTATAAAATAAAATTAAAAGTCCTTTTGGACACCTCTTAAAGCAACAAGTATTTTTTTTTCACCTTTTTCAGGACCATCCATTCACACACTATTCATTCTATTCAGATTACATATTCATATTACGGTAAAAGTTGTGCTTATCATATATTAATATTCTATTGGCAATGTACCGGAATAGTCATCATAAGGATAAGGGCAGTGTTAATCAAACATTAAACATATTCTATAAAGTAATGCATTATACTCAGACGAACTATACCCTGTACAATACAGTGAAATAATTACACATTTCCCGTTAAGACATAAATAATAAAATACCGACGTTACTATGAATTAAGTTTCAGCATATGGCCCTTCGAAAACTTGTGTCTCGTAAGTAGACATTATTGTAATAGCTGAGAGAGAACAAATAACCAATAGAATCTAAAAAGAAAAGCAAAAATCAACTAAGGACAGAGGTATGCAAGAGGGAGATAATCCTTAGATTAAAAGATACAGAAACATTGGACAGAGGAATTAATGTAAACGTACATGACATTCGCAGCAAAGCAATGAAAAAAATTCTTTTTTTTGCTGTTCTTTACATAAAAGAGCAAAGTCGTGAGTAATAAGCAATCGCTTAAAACGGAAAAAAATTCTTTAAATGGAAAAATTGTTAACAACTTGGAAGGATTTATTGCCAGATGTTCGGAAAACATATTTTCATCAATATTGTACTTGGGATTGATCAAGTTTAATAAAACAAGTTTCCGAAATGGCCATACAGCTCAATAAAATTATTGCAGTTGCAGTTAACATATGTGTTATGGTCTCATGTTCATTTACTCCATATCCTTTCGTAAAATATTTAATACAGGAGTTTGTCTTTTATTGCAGTGTGGAGTTGGTAAAACAATTCCCCGTGGTAGAGATGTATGCTCTTTATTTTTCTTAGATATGGTGTACTTGTACATGAGATAATATCTCATGTGTACACTTTGTTCAATTACTGTTATCTAAATTCATACAAATTCTAAACCGAAGGATTAACTCCCTCCATCGTAGTTTTGTCCTTAGCTATATTTGATATTACTGATTATTCGGATTTCGTTTGGTTTTAAGCATTTCAAATATTTTTTGAAATTATGGATTTCCTTTGTTTGGGTTCCAGTGCTGCTGATGAGGAATTAATTTCCGAAATGGCCATACAGCTTATTAAAATTATTGCAGTTGGAGTTAACATATGTGTTACGATCTCATGTTCATTTACTCCATATCCTTTCGTAAAATATGAGATAATATCTCATGTGTACACTTTGTTCAATTAATATAATCTAAATTTATGTAAATTCTAAAACCGAAGGATCAACTCCCTCCATCGTAGTTTTGTCCTTAGCTATATTTGATATTGCTGATTATTCGGATTCGTTTGGTTTTATGCATTTTAAACATTTTTTTGAAATTAAGGATTTCCTTTGTTTGGGTTCTAGTGCTGCAGATGAGGAATTAGTTTCCGAAATGGCCATACAGCTCAATAAAATTATTGCAGTTGCAGTTAACATATGTGTTATGGTCTCATGTTCATTTACTTCATATCCTTTCGTAAAATATGTATGTGTAAACGTAAACATTTGCAAAAAATGAATGGATCACAAAAATTTTGGAACATAATGTCACTCAAGGGTAAATATGAAAAAAATAAAATGATTTTATATGCTTATATACTTAACAAAATCTCAGTCTGAATAAAATGAATATTTAAACAAAGTAGAATCCTTATATTCCAGTGTGTGGTAAAATAATCTTATACTGGTGTGCAGTACGTGAGTGGTAAAAGAAAACTTACATTGACAATAACCGCCTTGTGTTATTGATTTAGCATAAGCAGTTTCGCCCTTTTGACCTTTTGATCCTTGGGGACCTTTCGGACCAGGATAACCTTGATATCCTCTGAGACCTGGCAAACCATTTGTTCCTTTTTGGCCGATAAGTCCTTGTGGTCCAATTGCCCCGGGTAAACCTTTTGGTCCTTGAAATAGACAAAAATTGAATTTTTGATAAAACTAAATTATAAGACGATTTCGACCATTTCTTTCTCAGTTCTCAGTAAGATAGCTGTAAGCCAGTTCAAATCTTTCATGTCTACTCTTAGTTCCTGTCGGTGTTGTCTACCCTTAAAATATTTAAGGATTGTTTGGAAGATAAGTG
>MJUU01019254.1:56508-69803 GCA_002080025.1 Modiolus philippinarum
AGAGATTGACTAGAAAACTGTATATCAAAAAGTTATATCGCATGTTACTAAAAATAGAAATGCATATCGCATGGCATGTTTCCATGAATGTTTATAATCTTGTTTGATTTATTTTTATGTATTTTTCAAGAATTAATTACATGTACATACACACTGTAATTATATTATAGTGCCAATTAACTTTTTATATATTATTTTTTGAAATATTTCAACTATATCTTGAATTTGATAATATAGACAAAAAAATAAAAAATGTCCTTTTCAGTGTCCAAGTAAATTAATAATATAACAATTGTAGTCTGTGGATGAGGTCGATACGATGTTATATCGACCTAGAAAAGCATATTGACCTCGGATTTCTTCCTCGGTCGATATGCTTTTTCCAGGTCGATATAACATCGTATCGACCTCATACACAGACTATAATTGTATAATATTCATGCTAAAACCCTAAAATATGACTTGTGGTTAATATCAACCAGAAAACGCAATATAATATGCCACCAATGTAAAGAAATAGATGATACGTACTTGATCTTTGGCTATTACAAATGTTCAAAATATCTGCGCATTGTTGTACAACACTAGGATCCTGAAAAATATGATAAAATTATTTGTAACAGTAACTTTGGTATTTTTGTTATTTGTTACATCATTCAAAGTAATTTCGGTATTTTGTTATTAGTTATTAACATAGGTAACACAGTAGTAATGTTTTGCCAGATAAATTATCATACTATAACATCAATGATAGATTTTTTTTTAAATTTAAGCTAATCTGGCAGAACCCATGCCCCCCCCCCCCNGACAAACTCTTAACAATATCAAGTGGGGACATTCTCAACAACCACAAAATAGTATTGTCTTCCTTTGGTATCAATGTCAGCGAGGAAACAATATGTGTTTTTGTACTGGTTACCTTGACCATAAAAATCCCCTTACAAACAGAAATAAAATGCTGGGTCTGCCCAATGCTCAACAGAACACTTTCTAAGCTTCTGACGTCAGTACTCACTACTGTCAAATATCGACTAATTATGTGCCACTTTTAATCGATATATTGCTGTATTCATATAAAAAAAACAATTAGCTAGCCAAGTTCCTTAATTTTTATTTCCATTAAATGCATGATGTGCTCAATTCACCAGAATGAACTTGAAATTAAAATACACTAATCATAATCATACGCGTGTGTCATTTCTAAAGTTATATCGTCCTATATTTTGACAACTCTGGTCGTCTGTAAAACAAAACTTTACAAAAATCATGATGATTTAGACTTTTGAGAGTCAGCTTTCGTTTTTGAGCAGACATATTTCCACATTTTCTGCATATGGCGTTTACATTTTACAACGTATTCGTTATTTTCACGACTGTCGTTTGTACAGCTATTTTCACAATAGGCTGACATTTCTGTATCATTTCTGTATCATATATTTCAAGAAATAATAATGTTCAACCTACCTTACAGGTCCTATCACGAAAGTTTTACCGCTATAATGTTTCTTTTTGGCAAATGAGAATATACAACTTTCAGTAGATCCAGACTTTGTTACCGAACTAAACAGCAATGAATGTGCAATAATAGACTTTTCATTGATAATGTGACAGGTACCATGCTTTCAGCATATCATACTTACTCTTCAGTCGCACTTGATGATACTTCCTTTTCTTGGGGATTCACACTACCTGTGCTTTAGTTTTGTAACGTTCGTTTATTTTTCTTTGCTTTTCTGTAAGAAAGGCAAAACAAATAAACAAAAATGCACAAGGACGACACAAAACTAAAGCACTAGCAGTGTAAACCCCTACAAAAACTTGAGAAATTATCAGGTACTCTTGAAGGGTAACCATGACCTGCTCCACGTGTGACACCCGTCACATTGTCAGTTAAAGTCTTGTTTTATCACAGTCGATATTTGGCATTCCAGCAATAAACTCTTGATACATGTATACCCAAAGATATCTATTCTCATTTGTGAAAAAAACATTGAAACGATCTGTCAAATCATGGTGACGACCGTTAAACTTCTACATAGAAGAGGTCTTCATATTTATCGTACTCGAGGTATATTTGCAATTAGACAAGAAATAAACTCCACAGAGACTACAAACGGGCTTTATAAGGATACAGAAATGCTTAAAGTTCCACCTAAAGATAACACCTTGCCCACCATGTACTGGATTCCTAATTATGTAAGCTTCACCAAAATCCCTTCAAACATCGTTCTATTTCGGCATCTAGTAAGTGTTCTACTACTAATTTATCCATCCATTTAACTATTTCACTGACTTGTATAAAGGAGTTGGTTATTAAATACTGTAAAAAAATTATCAAAACTCTGGTTTAAATTACTTTTGGAGTGTAAAAAATTCAATTGAAGTTTTGGATAAACTACAATCTATTCAAAGACCAGTCTCAGCGGTCGGCAGTTATGATTTTTCCCCACTTTATATACTACCCTTCCACATAAGTTGATTTAATCAAAATTGGGACAACTTATTAAATGGTCTTTTAAATTTTCTGGTCTGCAATTCATTGTTCTATTAAAAGCAAGGATTCTTTTCTAATATTATGTACAATAATTATTTTTCCTGGACATGTGATAATATGAATAATGCACTCAATCTTTTGCTGGACAACATTCTGGTTCGTTTTGGCAACACTATTTATCAACAGGTTATAGGTATTCCCATGAGTACAAATTGTGCATCTCTCATTGCAGATCTTTTTTCTGTTCTGTTACGAACGAGGCTTCATGGAAAAACTTCAAAACGGAACCATACAAAACAGTGATAATCTAATTTCTGTTTTCAAGTTATTGTTCAATAATAACAGCAGGTATATTGACGATATCCTTACTATTGACAATCCCCAGTTTTTAGATTATGTAGACATTATTTACCCACAAGAACTGAAATTAAATAAAGCTAACAAGGATTCCAAATACTGCCCTTTTCTGGATCTAACTATCATTATTGACGCTGGTAAAATAAAAACCAAAATATATGATAAAAGGGATGATTTTGATTTCACGATAACCAATTTCCCTTTTCTTGACGGTGACGTTCCTCAAGCTCCATCATACTGAGTGTACATTTCTCAACTAGTACGATTCGCACGTGTTTGTTCTATTCTTGACGATTTTGATGAACACAACCTTACTATCACAGCAACACTTTTACAACAGGGTTACAGATTTCATAAGTCGTTGAATACCTTTAAGAAGTTTATATGAATCTAAATATGGCGTTAGTCGCAAACAGCTTATTACTAAGGGCATTTCTAATCCGCGTTTTATGGTAATGTTGTCAAAAAATGTCAGAAACTGATTAAAAATCCAGAAAAGCTGGGACGTAACTTACATTCTGTACGTAATAGGGGATATTGACAAGATACTCTGCTTGCATCCGTTATATTAGCATTGAGATCTAGTGACCTTAAAATTTTACACACTACTGGCCTCTCACTGATACTGTCGATGTCTACTGAAGTATATGATGATTCTTGACCAAATCCTGCGGGAGTGTGATTTTTCTAACGTAGTGCGACAGTGTTTTACCAGCAGACTAGGCTCCTTTAGCTAGCCGGCAGATTAGCGGCGAGCACCCTTTGACCCATCTTTCAAAATTACGTATTGTCCTATTCTCTTCTTTCAAGATTGTGGTCTTGGAGTTAGTAGTCTACCTGTATTGGGTTGTATTCGTATGTTAACTAGACTATAGGGAAACGGGACAGATAAAGGNGAGGTTTGGGTACCCATAAACCGGTTTAACCCTACCGCTGGCTTTTGCTAGTGCCGTTACCAAGTCCGACTGTCCCGAGTTCCTATTGTTCACGTTTGACTTTTGTCTTATTTGTGTATTTCCTGTTTAGTTTTCTAATAGATTGTGGTATGTTATTACAATTTTCAGCCATTGAAGGTGTTTCCTGTTGTCCCTTTTATTTCGTTCATATATAGATCTGTTTCTCTTAATTGACAAAGATAGAAAACTCAAAACTGAAATTAATGACGAAAGTGATGATATCAAATTTCGAATTGTGAATTTTTTATTCTAAAGTAGTACAAGTAACATTCCATCTGCCCTTTTAAACTGATTACGTGTCTCAAACTATTAAAAACTGAAAAATTGTGTTATTAATTAATTTTTATACTACATGTATAGTCTTCTAATCTTTAGTTGTTACCGACCTAGGGGTCGGAAAAAAATTGTCTACATGAAGCTCGTCTTAAACTTCATCTCATATTTAGGTGAAACAGAACAGAAGGTCAAAGTTAGTATTATGTCATATGCACATAAAGATAATGAGAATGAGATAGAAGTTATTAGTTCGATGTAAATAATTCTTGGTAAGGAAATAAAGTTGAAAAAACAGAGAGGGTCAAAAGGAAGACAAAAAGAACTTGAATAGTCCAAGTAATTAACAAAACTAAAGTCTGTTGAAAAAAAATACTGATGAAATGTTTTTAACTGCAGTAGTCTATTGTTTTAGTTCACAACTATCACATTTAAATGCATTATCAAATCACTTCGTGACAGAAATATAGCTGAGACATCTCACGTCCTTGTTTTGTCTTTGTTTTTCTCTGTTGCCGTTTTTGCCATGTCTTTGGACTTCGATTTTTGTAGTCATCGCTTCCCTTATTCCGTCGGTATTCTACTGTCGTTGTTTTTGTAATTAAACAAATATTATAAACCCACAATCGAAGGAATAAGGAAGAATGACATTTGTATAATCTTATCAATTAATCCTGCACTATTGTGTATATTGATTATGATTTCAAAATAATTCTTCGAAGGCATTATTTTCAATATTTTTTATATGCTAATTATAAATCACTTACACAGTATTTGTTTTTTTTCTATAAAAGGAAATGTGCAAAGTTTTCTGGTATATAACAATTTTAAAGTTTCAGTTTTATAGCACTTAAGCATGAATAGTGGATAAAACTGGGTTGTGTCTGTTTACTTTTCATAGATTCAAAATAATTATAGGATTGAGTAATATTGTTAAACATTAAATTTTATATTGATAGAGGAAATATTCTAGCACGGACAAAAACTCTGTAGTCCTGCATTACAATGGCATGGAGACCTAGCGTTGATTCAATAAATGTGCCCCGGTTTGAATTTTGTGATGTCGTGACTGATTCATTGTTTGTTCATATTGATAGTTCCTTTGTTAGAAAATAATACTCCAACATTATGTGTGAAATCTAAGCAAGGTGTGAAACCAACAATTCATTTCTTTTAACATTTTCAACAATTTTTGAAACCTCCCTGGACAATTTATCTTAAGTTTAACCTTGCAAAGACCATACATGTCGTCAAAGGTACATACCTGCTGTTCATTATATCAAATTTGCATCATACCTTTAATGCATTGTAAGAGATTCCCGGTGTGTCGGGTAAAGCCACCTATAAATACGTACCACGACGTCACAACATTGCGCAAAAATAGTCATTGGGAATTCCCCTCCTCTAATTGATCTAAAATTACACCTAGTCAACTGACCTTGGTCTTGAAATAAACCTAATATATCAATGTTTAAATGGATGCATCTTTCATCAAATTCCCTTGAATAGTTTTAAAGGTGCAAGAATACAAAGTCTATCTTTAGATTCAAAAGGTCTATTTTGTCATACGTTCCAACTGTGATTGGTTGAATTGGTGGTTTGATACCATGATATTAAAACACATGTGTAATTGGTGCACTTCATCGTATTTTTAGTTAATTTCCAAACTGTATACAGAAAATTACATCCTTTTCTGAATTTTTCCCTTCTTAACATCACTATTCAAAAAGTCACAGATTTAGTGTTTTCAGTGCTTTGATTAAGCACAATCACTCATAGATGTTAAACATGGACACAAAACCAAAATTACTTCTTTTATGTAATGAATATCATCCCATGTTTCATACTAATCCTATCAAAATGAAGCTGCAAATGTTCAAAGATGCCTTTAAAATTATGTAATTATGCTACAAAATGTCACTCCCCCACTTTGAGAAGGTGCTTCTGAGGTAAATATTTGAACTTGAAATGATCTTTGCTTTGGTTGTGGTCATAAAAATAGCATTCTAAATGCAGAAATTGATGCAAAAAGGTCAAGAAGACAGGGAAAAGCCAGTTTTGTTTATTTTTTTAGCATCTGAAGAATATTAGGTTTGTGAGTTAACCGAAAAGCCCGATATTAATAGGTACAATGATAGTATTAAAACTACTGAAAATTCACCTAGGTGTATTTATTTCCCTTAGGGTGATTAAATATATAATATTTAAAGAAAATAACATAATAAAACAAATGAAAATTTTGAAAAGTGTGGCAAAGTCAACAATGTTTTCCAAAAATCAGATGATAAAATTTTGACTTGGCTCTTGTTTTGACAATATGGACCCTAAAATGACAGTTTTACACTGTTTAGTAGAAAAACAGCATGATGTTTTTTTATTTCTGAGGTTCACGTTCACATCAAACTGCTTATATAAGCACCATTCGTGCTTAAAAAAATATTGTATACAAATCAGACAGATTTTTATATGAGGCACCTCGGTCAGTAGTGTCGCATTTGTTGGAGACATCGATCGACATGTAATTTGAAAAAATTGAACACATATTCAAAACAGTGACAAATTCTTTTGTAAAATCAGCCTGAATTTGATGTTTTCAAACTATTTTACACAGTTAACCCTTCCAATTTTGCTCATAATCATTAAAATGGCCTAAAAGTGGTATTTCAGTGAAAAAATACCAAAATACTACATAACAGTTGTTTTTGGCCAAAATTGTGGAACCAGCTGGCTAAAACTTCAATCTTTACCTCTAAATCATCATGCATATATGTTTTGCATCAATTGAGGCTATTAACAACTTTTCAAGACATGTTTCAGAATTTTTGCAAAATTTGGCTTAACATGATATTTAAACACCCCCAGTGTAATTGCTGCACTTCATCGCATTTTTTAGTTAATTTCCAAACTGTATACAGAAAATTACATCCTTTTGTCGGGGAAAGCCACCTATAAATACGTACCACGACGTCACAACATTGCGCAAAAATAGTCATTGGGAATTCCCCTCTTTTAATTGATCTAAAATTACACCTAGTCAACTGACCTTGGTCTTGAAATAAACCTAATATATCGATGATTAAATAAATGCATCTTTCATCAAATTCTCTTGAATAGTTTTAAAGGTGCAAGAATACAAAGTCTATCTTTAGATTCAAAAGGTCTATTTTCTCATATGTTCCAACTCTGATTGGTTGAATTGGTGGTTTGATACCGTAAAGATACCAGTAAACACCTAGAGTGGCCGAAAATTAAAATTACATGCTACAATCAACATGGGAACTGAACTAGAAAATTACAAATAAAATACAAGAGACAAACGTAAATAACGAGATGACTTTGTACAGTCACAAGCAAAAGCTGGTTGTATTGCTAAGCCGGTTTATGGGTACCAAACTCCCCTTTTCATTATCCCGTTTCCCTATAAAACGATAAACATACGAATTAAACCCAATACAGGTAGAGTACTTACTCCAGGACTATTATATATTTTGTCAGTTTCCCTCCACATGTGATGACACTGTATTTTCTTTAACACAAAAGCTGATACAAGATAAACATGTCACAAACTGACGGTGGGGACATATTTATTGAATCGGTGAAACAACGGCAGTAAAATACCGAAGGAACAAGGGAAGCGATGACTACAAAAACCGAAGTCCAAAGACATGGCAAAAACGGTAACAGATAAAAACAAGGACGTGAGACAGCTACAATGCACGGAAATAAAAAGATAACATTAAGAACTAAGGCACTCATAGTGTGAACTCCCATGAAAACCGGGAGTGACATCAGGTGAAATATAAGGCGGTTCGCTACTCCATGTGAAAATAAATAGGATTTTAAATAAATGTGATTTGTTGTTAGAAAATGAAAAAGAAGTAATTTCAATGAAAAAAGATATAAGTGATTAAAATTTGGCGGGAAACTGAACTCCTCAGATTTTTCATAGGATTAACATCAACAAGGTTTAACGATGAATGAATGTGACAGAATATATAAAATTTAATGAAATTTTTACAGAATGCTCATAAAGATGTATAAAATGAAATTATGGGAAAAAAATAAGGGGGTCCATGGGCAATAGATTATAATGCTTTTAAGTGGATAAAACCCGGGAATTCCGAAAATCTATCAGAAATCCAAAAACATGAGGTACCCTCCTTAATGAAATTTGAATGGCATATAAAATCATCTGCTTTCCAAATTTTGTATACTTTGTGTATAATTAATTTTTTTTTTATTTCAGATTGAATAATCAGAGACTTAAATAACTTAAATAACAGAATTAACTTTTAATTAAGGTTCTTCATATGCGCATTTCGACAACTTATTTCTCTAAAGTGCAGATCAAATTAAAACATATGGAAATCCAATTACAAAAAATGTGTGTAAAAACTGAGAGGGAACAAATTACCAATATGATCTAAACAGTGAAGCCAAAATCAGCTAAGGACAGAGCTATGCTAGAGGGAGATAATCCTCTGTTTTGAACAAAATTTTGCAAATATTTCCCCAATTAAAATCGGTTTTCGGGCCACCATCGAAGTACTGGTTACTACGTTGGTGAAAACCCTTTGGGAACTAACAGTCCATCAGCAGAGGCATTGATCCAGTGGTTAATACATAATAAAATACCGAAGTTACTGCTATTTAAGTTTCTGCAATTGAAATGAAAGACGCTGTTTTCTAACAAACTGTATTTGATAACTAACCGTGCTGAAGTCTTACACTTGCTGAAAACAATACCTGACATTTTTGTTAAGATTTTATCGACTATTACATGCAAGGTTATTGTGAAATAACAATCGACTTGGAGACTTTTATTTTTTGCGTAATGATTTTCATTGACATATCCATACTTTTATTAATGTTTGCGCTAGTTGTTAATTTTTTTATTTGGTTTGTTTTTTATTTCAAATCTGAATCATCCTTTTCAGAGTGAAGTTTTTTTCACTTGATTTTGATCTATAGGGGCTTAGTTTTTTTTTGTCTTTTAAAGATAAGTGCATAACCAGAACATTTAGATTTTTTTCAGAGTAAAGATGGATATTCCAATTGCTGTACAATCTTTTGAAGAAAAGTAAGACCATTCGCATATTTGCTGAGCTGATATTCACAAGAAATTATTATGAACAAATTAAAAAATAAATCAAATTGGATGGCTGAAATAAATATTCTTAGACAATCTTTACCAAAAGAGTGGAAAGTAATTTTAAAATCAGATAATTCTGTTAACAGTGTGGTTAACTTCAAAAGACACAAAATTTTATGGAATAATCTAGATATTTCCGCTATATCAAATAAATGTGTATATGAGTTTCTCATGGAAAATAAATTTGAGCCATCTATCGGTTTAAGTAAGTGGTTCAGATTTTTTAACGTAAAAGAATTTTTGTCTGTTGATAGGATATATAAATTCATTTTCATATATATACAAGAGAATAAATTAAAAATATTTAGGTGGAAACTTATTCAGTATATCATTCCAACTAAAAAACTGTTATCGCAATGGAAAATAACTGAGAATGATTGTTGTAACTTTTGTGGAAATGTTGAAGATTATCAACATTATTTCACATCTTGTTCTTGTCTGGTAGATTTTTGGGAAAAATATATGAAATTCTCATTAAATGTAATATATCTTTTAAGATAACATTAAAACACCTTACTTTAAAATATAAAATGTTTGATGAGTCATATTTCTGGTTTAATTATTTTTTAACAATATTAAGTTTTTTCTATTTACAAATCATACTATATATCTGAGTGTAGAACAAAATATATAAATATTTTCAATATATTTGCCAATGAATTTAAGCAAAGAGTGTATGCAGAAAATGAAAATCCTAATTTAATAATGATTAAAAAATGTTTATTTTGAAATCAAATACTGTATTGATGTTATATATATTTTATGAAAGGATATGGAGTAAATGAACATGAGACAAGAACACATATGTTAACTACAACTGCAATAATTTTAATGAGCTGTATGGCCATTTCGGAAATTAATTCCTCATCAGCAGCACTAGAACCCAAACAAAGGAAATCCATATTCAAAAAATGCCCAAAATGCATAAAACGAAACAAAATCCGAATAATCAGCAATATCAAATATAGCTAAGGACAAAACTACGATGGAGGGAGTTAATCCTTCGGTTTTAGAATTTACATTAATTTAGACAATAGTAATTGAACAAAGTGCACACATGAGATATTATCTCATGTACAAGTACACCATATCTAAGAAAAATAAAGAGCATACATATGTATGTTTTATTGCAGCAGCTATTTACTACCCTGGGTAAATAGCGGAATATAACAGGGACCATTAGGAGGAGCTTGGACCCCTAATGGTCACTGGTGAATAAAAATGTTATCTGTTGTTAAAAAACAAAAAGATATTCAAAGTGTACAACACCAGTTTTGCAATGCACCAACCAGAGAATACCACACCGAAAAGGCAGAAACGAGGGAAATTATAGAATCATAAATAATAATCTTGGATGTAACACAAAAGGACAGCATGACAGAAGTAAAAATAAAAATGAACAAGAACACAACACAACACAACTACAACACTAGGTGTGTGAACCCAAATGTAAAACTTGAGGTATTATATCTCCGGAAGGCATACAATAACCATATAGCAATACTCGTCATACTTCCATTGAAAAGTTCAGTGTTGATTCTTAGTCGGTGGTTATTCACTTCAGTAATTGACTATGGATCTGCTGGATCTGCTAAAAAATGTCCATTCTCATATATATGCAAACAGAAACACTGTAGCTATCTGTCAAATCATAGTGAAGACCAATGAATCCGTAAAACTATAATACCGGTAATATCAATTACAACAGTTGTTGATTACAACCTTAGTTCACAGGTTTTTGAGGTCATTTCGCACTGTACAATGTACATATACAAACTCTCTGTACAAATCTACACTCACAACAAAAGCCAATGGGTTGGAGAATGCATGCGTCATATGAAATGACAGAATTCTTTGAATATTACTGACAAGAAACGGGTACCTCACTATTTGAAAGGCGAAACCATCACAGCTGCCGCAAATCCTCCACATTCAGTTTGCAACAAAGAGGCACAAGTCAAGGCATGATACTGTCAGATGAAGAAGTACATGTATCCCCTAATCCTCGTGTTCGTTGGGAAATTAAATTTACAGTAAGTTCGGTATTAAGTTTTGGGGTTAATATGGGACTTTCGAGATAGGAACTCTGGTGTAATTGAAGGCGGAAACGATCTCCTCAAATACCATTGAGATGGAGTGACTGGATCCTTGATCTATTGAGATAAATGTATACCACATAAAAACAATATATGTATGAAATTGAAGTATACAAATATGATTTTCCCACAGGAAAAGTCTTTAACTAAATTTTAATTGACGAAAAACTATTAACTTGAAGCGCAAAAACAGATTGAATATAAACCATCCTTAGCTCAGCAGTTTTCATTAATTAGTGATTCCATCTCGATGTATTAATGTATTGATTGTTTTCGTATAGTATCAGAAATGTTGTCCGGGTTAAACACGACTCAGAATTCCTGTTTTAGATGGAGGGAATCCAAAAAATATGACTGTCCAAAGAGCATTATTTACACAACGGAAACCGAAAAAAAAACACGGTAAGCCTATTTTCTCTCCCCTTAATCTTCCCTTACATAAATCTTGCCTCACACGAACAATGGAATAAATCATTACGTAACCAGTCCCCTTAGGCAAATGACCAAGATGAAGCTCAATAACACAAAATAACTGTAGCTTGTTTTTGGAACCAATGGGAAACATACCTCAAATAAGTAAGCTGCCCATGAAACATTCAGGTAAAGCAAAAAAGTGAAACGAATTAAATTGTACCCCAAGTATGGAAAAAAACCAAAGCAGTCAATATGAATATGACGACGAAATTAATAAAATGAAGAAAACCAATTTCCTAGTGTTTCCCGTTATGTAAGACTTTATGTGATACCAGCTATAAAAAGGATAATGGGAATAATTGAATTTACATTAATCAAGTCCTGCTGTCATTACTTCATATCATACACAATATTATCATTAAAATATCAACAACTGGCATTTACTTAGATTTCAGACAATACTTCGACAGGAAATGAAATATCCAGAGAAATAAATAGATATCTTCCCGTCATTTCAGTTATTGTTACATTACATTTAGATACTGCACAAAGACGATACTTTTAAGGGAAGATATTAAAACCATTGTCATTTTGAAATGCACTAAATCTTTATGATAAAGAAATTTTTAATGTGATAAATGAGACTTTTTAATTCTTCCAAACTAAATATAGATGAACAGCGCGAAGGTAAAAGGTAACAGATAAAACTTTTAAAAGTCTTTTGTAAGTTAAAAAAAGTTAAAGAAGCAATACTTTAGAAATAATGCAATGTGGTTATGTCAATACTCTCGCTCTCTCTATTCTGTTTTGTTGTGCAAATGTAAATATATTGAAACATTGTATGTAGCAAAATAAATGAAATTGTAGCTGAACATATACCATTATCCGACAACTACCTTGCAATCATTGTACATT
Organism: Modiolus philippinarum; assembly: GCA_002080025.1. Lineage (NCBI taxonomy): Eukaryota > Metazoa > Mollusca > Bivalvia > Mytilida > Modiolidae > Modiolus > Modiolus philippinarum. The sequence goes on from MJUU01019254.1 coordinate 69,166, forward strand.
ATTTGTATCTCATTCATACATAGCTCTGTCCTTTGGCTTTCCTTTTTAGATCTTATTGGTAAATTGTTCTCTCTCAACTTTTTCATATATTTCGGTTTATGGATTTTCAAATGTTTTGATTTGATCTGCACTGAAGAGACATACATGTACTAAGTTGGCGAAATGCATATACAGAATATACAGAAACTAAATTCACAGTAACTTTGGTATTTTGTTATTTTTAATAGATAAAGAGATATCCGCTTTTGCCTAGCTGATGTTGTAGTTTCATTAATTTCAAAATTGAAAAGGCGAGAGAAATATACGAATACAATACGAAGAGATAAACCATCTACACAATTTAGGACATGGACGACGATACCAAGGTGGAGAACACTTTAATAGAATTACTAGAGTTTCTGGTTCCATAGCAACGGTGAAAAGGCATGGAAAATTCAAGTACTGCCAAAAGCTATTCTACCTTTGGACAAATACGGACATGGACAAGGAGGCCAGTTTCCAGAGATAGCCACCATGGCTATTATTAATAAACCTAAATTTGTATTTAAACTAGAGGCTCAGAGACTGAGCCTGTATCGCTTACCTGGCAAAATGCTTCTACGCCATGCATGACTAAAAAAGATGTTTTCTTACCAATG
>MJUU01019254.1:69943-115929 GCA_002080025.1 Modiolus philippinarum
ATCTTTTTTGTCAGATCCAAGTACCTTCCATACATCCTAACTGTAAAGATTGGTTGAATTTGCTTCAGTAGCGTCAGAGGAGATAGCAAATAGATGCTTTTTCCATAGGGTCCCATGTTAGACTATATTCTGCGCTGGCAGCCATGTTTTTAAGGGAATCGGAAAAATTTCCACAATCTACATAAAAGACTATCCATACATCATTCCTGTAGAGTTTGGTTCAATTTGCTTCAGTAGCTTTAGAGGAGATAGCAAATATATGCTTTTCCCACAGGGTCACATGTTTAACTATGTTCTGCGCTGGCGGCCATGTTTTTTCACGGATAAAAAAAAATCGGCAAACTAAGTAAAGGACCTTCCATAAATCATTCCTGTAAAGTTTGGTTCAATTTGCTTCAGTAGCGTCAAAGGAGATAGCAAATATATGTTTTTTTCCATAGGGTCACATGTTAAACTATGTTTTGCGCTGGCCGCCATGTTTTTTCATGGATCGAAAAAAATTCGGTAAACTAAGAAAAGGACATTTCATACATCATTCCTGTAAAGTTTGGTTCAACTTGCTTCAGTAGCTTCTGAGGAGATAGTCAATATACATTGCTTTTCCAATAGGGTTCCATGTTATACTATGTTCTGCGCTGGCGGCCATGTTTTTTCGTTGATCCAAAAAAAATTCAGCAAACTAAGTTAAGGACCTTCCATATATCATTCCTGTAAAGTTTGGTTCCATTTGCTTCAGTAACTTCAGAGGAGATAGCAAATATTTGCTTTTTCCATAGGGTCCAATGTTAAATCTAAGTTCAGCGCTGGCGGCCATGTTTTTTGGCGGATCGGAAAAAATTTCGGCAAACCATGTAAAGGACCTTCCATACATCATTCCTGTAAAGTTTGGTTCAATTTGCTTCAGTAGCTTCAGAGGAGATAGCAACTATTTGCTTTTCCCATTGGGTCCAATGTTAAACTATGTTCTGCGCTGGCGGCCATGTTTTTTCACGGATCGGACAAATTTCGACAAACTAAGTAAAGGACCTTCCATACATCATTCCTGTAAAGTTTGATTCAATTTGCTTCTGTAGCTTCAGAGGAGATAGCAAATATATGCTTTTTCCCATAGGGTCCAGTGTTAATTAAATCTAAGTTCAGCGCTGGCGGCCATGTTTTTTGGCGGATCGGAAAAATTTCGGCAAACTAAGTATAGGACCTTCCATACATCATTCCTTTTAAGTTTGGTTCAAATTGGTACAGTGGTTTCAGAGGAGATAGCAAAAATGTGAAAAGTTTACGGACGATGGACGACGGACACCGGACGACGGACGCCAAGTGATGGCAAAAGCTCACATGGCCTTTGGCCAGGTGAGCTAATAAATGAATGTCGAGATGAAATCATTGTACTGTAAAATCTATAGGATTTGAATATAGAACTATACTTATCTCTCCTCTCCCCTTTATAGCAACCAACAAATAAAAAACGGACGCGGACGTGATGATACCCATGTTTTTAAACGCAGCAGTAACTGCAAGGGCTTTCAAATAATCGATGTCGAGATTACGACCACTATTTGTTTAAGATGGGATCAACCTGTGCTAAATAAACGCTTTTTTTACCGAATAAAATTTACGTTTTGCCTCCAGTCTTGTGCATGCCCGGTACAACATTACCTACAATAGCATTAATATATGCTGATTTGTCCGGTGAAGATGGCGACCAAGACCAAAACAACAATTTGTCATCATGTTTTGGTGTTATAAATCTTCATTTATTGGTCAAAATACCCGAACAAAAATATGATGCTATCTATTGAATTCGCTTTAATTGTTTCTACAGTAAAACATATGGTCCTGGATTCGTGAATTAGTGTCCTGGTAATGGATGCGCTATTTATATTGAATGAAGCTGGATTTAATGAACTATAATGTCTGTTATGCAGAATAAGTTTTCAGTACAAAAAAGTTCGTTTGGCCTTGTAGGTTTAATGAAACAATAAATCATACCAATAATGGAATTTTTTACAAATTTAACTTAGTATTTTTTATGTTTGCAAATTTAATAATATTAAAGATGCATCTATTATCTATTTATTTTCCATTTGAGGCATCTGAGATAATAAGTTTGCTTACAACATTAATCATAGAGTCAATTAATCTGTCAAATATAATGCATATAGGATATTTAGTCAGGATATAAGATCGTTCAACTTTTAAACATTGAAAATCATGATAGAAATTAAGACAAATGAAACATCTTCTGATCTACACGTCACGAAAATACAGGAAATTATCGTTATTCTGTATTGCTACATCAATAATAATTAAAGAAATTGTCGTATTTAGATCATTAGGCCGAGAACATGTAACAGAAAAGAACAAAGTTAATGCATGAACGAACATAAACATAAAAGATGTACTTAAGAAACCTTGCATAATTAAAGTAAGACTGCATTGAACTTAGTGACCATTCAACACAGACTGAAAATCGAACAAGACTTATCCGGCCCATTATTCTCATCAGTTTTTGGTTCCTTACTGATTTAACTTTTAAAACTGATTGACAGTATAATCAATTAAGCAGATATTATTGTATAACTAAGATTTACAACTATTCAAAGCATATTTAGAAAACATTAACGATGGAAGGACGACGGTCTCCACATTATACGGAATGTGACATTGTATTTCGGGCAATGTGAGCTACAGATTTGATGACAGTTCTAACGCATTTATGGGTAAACAAAAGCCTGCCTATTTGTCACATGAGTTTGACAATAAGCTAGGAAACATTAAAGATCTGTTATGAAAATAAAAAGACAAGTTTTACCTCTTCACAGTTATGATTTTTTTTTTACATTTTATATTACATGTACCCTCCCATATAGTTTGATTAAATCTTACAATGCATTTGGGACAATTTATTAAAAAGTCAAAAATTTTCAATTTTATGTCTTTTGTTCATTTGTTGTAAAAAAAGAACAAGGATTTGTCTCGAATACATTGTTTCTGGATATGTGTTGATATGAATAAGGCATTGAATAGGGAATATTGACAGGGTAATTTGTATGAATCCGTTAGAATTAATTGTTTTTTTGGATCCAATGACCTAAAAATTGCATAATAAGCAATGAAGGGATATGGAGTAAAAGTAGACTGGCCTCTCGTTGAAACTGCCGATGTCTAATGAAATTGGTGATGACTCTTAATAAACCCTTTGGAAAGTTTCGAATTTGGTTTTTTTCTTCCGTACTTAGAAAGCTTTTACTAGCAGATTAGGCTCGCTGAGCTAGCTAGCAAATTATCAGCAAGCACTCCTAGTTCCAACTTTCAAAATTACGTTTTTTCTAATTAATAAAGAAAAGATAAAGGAAGCAATTAAAATTGCCGAAAATTACAATCATATGCCACAATCTACCAGGGATCTTCACAGGGAAGACAATAAAAAGACAAAAGACAAACGTAGACAATGATAGGAAGTCGAGACATTTTACGGGTAATCACGGGAGCTATAGGTAGAGTTAATCTCGTTTTGGGGTACTGAAACCTCCTCCTTTCTCTATCCCGTTTCCCTGTAGTATAACAAACATACAAATAGATCCCACTACAGATAAAATACTAACTCCAAGTCCAGCAAAAGAATAAAATTTGGAAAGATGGATCAAGGAGTGCTCGCCGCTAGCTAAGTTACCGGCTAGCTCAAGGGGTCTAGTGTGCTGATAAAACATTGTCACGCTACGAAAGGAAAATCAAATTCAAAAATTCAAAAAGGGTTTGGTAAAGAATCATCATGGATCTACATCGGTAGTATCAGTGAGATACAAGTATACTTGAAAATCTTCAGATTATTGGATCCCAAAAAATAAAAGTGACAACAAAAGTCCGAATCGACCAAAGGAAGAGACCAGTAAGGAAAATCCGTATAACATTCGACTGAATCAGGGGAACACAATCCGACATAGAATATTTTTGGCAAGCCGTCATATTCCCGACTTGGAACGGGCATTTTATAAATAAAATGGTGGGTTAAACCAGGTTTATTGATGCATCAACCTCCCGCTTATATGACGACTAACTATAGCTTCTGTGTGCCCAGATTGTCTTAAATGTCAAAGCCATAATATTGTCAGGACGCACCACACTATTTCAATACGCCAATGTTTGACAGACCTCGAAAATAGTACTATAAAAATAGTGCCTTTTCATTTGTAGTGACTCCAGCCAATTGATACATGTTATAATCAGCAAGATCATAGAATATTTCTAGGTGAATGACGGAGAGCAAAGAACAGTTGAAAAAATATGAATTAAGTTGCATAACAAGCTAGAACGGATCGAATGAAATACGACCAAATACCGAAAATTCTCTGTTGCGACTATGTACAAAATTAACCGGAACGTTTCAATTCAATTTTATTTTCTTTTAACAATTTAATTTAACAGAATCATTCAGAATTTCCTGTCAATACCCTCTATTACGTAAAGAACGTAAGTTACTTCCAAGTATTTCTGGATTTTTTTTTCTGTTTGACATTTTTAACAATATTTCTGTAAAAACGAGAATAAGGATACATTAAAGATCTGTTATGAGTATTTCTTTTGTTACTCAAGACTAGTGAATTTGACTATTCCATCTCTTTTTTGTCTTTCCTTTAATTCTCTCGATTTCGAACCACTGTTATTATTTACCTGAAATTTTTTACCCCCGATAGATCTGTTATGAGAAAGGATTCTCATTCTTCTCTTTTTATTGATATTTTAGTAATCTAAATGCATTGGTTTTTATTCGTATGATTATTATCATACTATATGAAAATGGGACAGATAAAGGGGAAGTCTTGGCACTAATGAATTGGTTTTACCTTACCGCTAGCAACATTTCTCTTCTGCCTCTCACAAGCCTTATTTTATTAGTAAATAGTCTTGTAAGGGTTATATTTCTCGACTCTGCTATTTCAATTCCATGACCCTTTCCCCTGAACCTTATTGATTGATTATTGTACATGTATGCTCAGTAAACGTTAAACATTAGTTACATTCTTTACGTTATAAGGAATATTGACAGGATATTATTCATGATTCCATTAAATTGGCTTTGAGATCCAATAACCTGAATATTTTACAGGTATACTGGCCTTTCACTGATACTGCCGATATCTACTGAAATTCATGATGATCCTTTACCAAACCCGTCGGGAAAATTCAAATTTAATTTTTCTTCCGCAGTGCGACGGTTTATACCAGCAGACTAGAGTCCTTGAGCTAGCCGGCAGTTTAGCGGCGAGCACTCCAAGACCAAATCTTTCTAAATTACGTTTTGTCTTATTCCTTCCTTCACAAGATTGTGGTCTTGTATTTTGTTGTAGACCTGTGTTGGGTTTTATATGTAAATTAATTATACTAAAGAGAAACGGGATAGAGAAAGAGGGGGTTTTGGTACCCATAAACCGATTTAACCCTACCGCTAGCTCTTGCTTATGCAGGTACCAAGTCCGGCTATCCCGAGATCCTCTCGTTGTCTACGTGTGTCTTTTGATTTTTTATTGTTTTTTTGTGCAGTTCCCTACTGGCTTGTGGCATGTGATTGTAATTTTCGGCTATTGTAAGTGTTTCCTGTTATCTTTGCTATATTAATAAAATAAAATGAAATTGCATAAAGACAGACAATTTCGTTATGCTGTACACGTGTTTTAAGGAGATACCTGTCATCAGCAGCATTAAAATCAAATAACATGGAAAGAAATAATCCAAAAGTCGTCAAAAAAAAGAAGTATCCATTACCGAACATATCGAAACAGGAGATCAAATCCAGTACGAAGGATATCCAACGAGTGCATACATGCATGGAATTAATCCTCAGTAATTTTAAGGGGTTAGAATTTTATAAAACCTGTAAATTTCGATCAAACGCGAGGTAATTTTTTCATGTCAGACAAGTCTGACTATAGGGCTGGTGAATACCCTCGGGGACCTCTGGTCAACCATCAGTGGCAATGGCTCAATTGTTTCAAAATAAAAAATATATACTTCATTTGCATAAAAAAGTAAATTTCTTAATGCAGTACACATGTTTTAAAGAGTAACCTTTCATCAACAGCAGAAAATCAAACAATATGGAAAGCCATAAATATCATGAATTGATCAAAGGACTTTTTGTATTTTTTTTTATAAACAATTTATTTTTTAAAAAGGATATGAAAATATCTTATTATCTTTTAGATGTGAAATCTTCCCCCATTACATGGTGTGTATGATATAAAAATGTATGTATAAGCATACTTCATACTGTTTGTTTGCTAACATGATGTTCAGTTTTTTTGCAAAAAAGAAAACTGTTCCAAATAAAAAAAAATACTGTTAATTTGAGGTCCGGTCATTTTAACAACAGTTAAAAATCATACACATTGAAGATCAGTTAATAAACACACATGAAACAGCTGAAATAGAACAAATAACCTCAATGTTACTACAGTAAAGGCAATATCAGGACATGGAGAAACACCAAATTTATAATTGAAAATAATACATTTAAATTTTACTCTCCGTTTTCGATTCACGCAAATAGAAAAAGTGAAAGGATATGGAGTGAATGTACATAAGACAAAAACGCACACGATACATAGAAAATGTGTTTAAAGTTTCATGTAATTAACTAGGCTTGTGCAGAAAAATGTAATGTATATGGGAGGAAATCTTTGAAAAAAGGTAAAAATAACCAAAAAAGCAGGGTATTTAGTATTCTTGAGACTGGATAATTTGTAAGAAGTTGTTTGCAACAAATTTTAACCAATAAAAATTTATCAAAGTGAAGACTTAGTTGACGACTCTATAGTTGTTTTCATAGAATCACACGAAAAACAAATACTTACATTTTGATGGCTGGCACTGTTACGTTTGTTTCTGATTCTTTGTTGTATCAGCTCAGCAGATAAGTTATAGTTCCCATAGGACAAATTAATATCACAATTTTTATCAGTCTCCTTCTGTATTAACAAGTATAAACAAAGTGTACAGAAACTAACATTAATTACCAAAAATGTATAAATTATTTTAATATGTAATTGAATGTTTGAATCACAATTGTGTAGTGTCATGATTCCAAACTGGAAGTTCGAGATTTATCTATTTAATCCAAATCTTAAAGTATATACTTTGAATTATCCGTGTAAAAAAGCCGATAACTTATTTACAAATCCACACAGAAATGCATTGCTGACATGAAATCTTCATTGCTCAACTATAAATTATAAACACGTGGTAGTAGCTTTATTAATTTATCGATTACACATAATAGGTGAATATTGTAGAGGTACACGTCAAATATTGTTGGAAACGGTATTGTACCAATAGTTGGTCTTTATATCGACAATATTGAGATGCAATTGTAATAAAGCGGAACATGATTGGAATATTCCGAGAAGTATTCAGTTTAAGAGCAATAAGGTATCCGGCAGTCTGTAATTAGTTGCAACAATCCCAATCCGGTCTGTCATGTCGTTGTGACAACTGTCAATTAAAGAAAGCCCAAACTTTATCACTGTCAGAAGATGATTGTCGTTTGATGAAAAGTGTCATCTTTGGTATGCAGAATAATGTTATAATTTTCCTACTTAATCGTACTATACAACGACGCAAAATTATCATTTTGTTTAGTGTATTACTAATACCAACGATATCAGAAGTGTATAATTATACACAGTCATCACAGTTTGTTAGCTAGGAGAAAAAGTAAAAGTGAAAGTACTGTTTAAACAGCCGGTATATCAAACAAACAACCAACAAACAGCAACAACAATAACCACTTTATTTGTATTTACTCATTGACACATCATAGTGTTACAACAGGAAATTTACTAATATATATAAGGAGATGACAGACATTATGATATAAATTTCAATGCAAAGTAAGTGAGAACCGAACCGTCAATCCAAAAGCGAACAACCCAAGGACACTGGCAACATCAAAAACAAAAAAGGAAAAAAAAACAGAGAAACAACATGGGTACGGCCCAGAAAAGAAAAATGAAGACACACACACAAAGATGAACAACACGGACCCAATAAAAAACCATATGTGAGATCAGGTGCACCGGTAGAGTTAGCATCTCCTGCTTCTTATAAGACACCCGCCGTGTTGAACATGTCATATCCGGTAGAGGAAATAACAATTAAGCTTTAAAGGGAAAGATCTGTTGTCATCTGGGAAACAGATATCCCATAGCGGTCCACAAGATGGTGATGTCGACAGTAAAACTTCTGGAGGGATGACTTCAAGTTTTGGGTAACATACCCTTGTAGAAGTAGAAAAAAGAAGGGAAACGGGGAATGTGTCAAAGAGACAACGACCCAAAGTGGAGTAATAAGAACTCAAAGCCATCATAAGATCTTCAATGAACGGTGAGAAAACCTATTTGTGAGCAACCGGGCTCTATCAAGGAAGTCACTGTATCGAACACAGGCTCTTGAATAGCGAATGAGCTGACAGATGTAAACTCCATATACCGGCGCTGTTGGGATGTTGCTACAAAGAAAAGGGAAGTTTACTATTGGAAAGGTGAAGTAATTGCGTTTGTCGTACAGCTTAGTTGGAAGTCTACCTCTGTTGTCAATTTCAAGGTGAAGGTCAAGGAACAAGGCTGATGTAGAAGACTTAGTGTCTGTGGTATCCTTAATTTCGAGCTCTTTTGGATAGATCAACTGGAGAAAATCACCAAAGCGAGGGTTGTTTAGTGACAAAAACACATCTATATAACGGAAGCTAAAATTAAATGATTGGGCCAGTTTTTTATCTTTATTTTGAAGGAGCCCTTCGATGAATTCAGCTTCATAAGAATGAAGAAACAGATCGGCTAGGAGAAGCGCACAGTTTGTGCCCATAGGAATTCCGATAGTCTGTTGGAAAACAAGTCCTCCAAACTGGACAAATATATTGTCGATCAGAAACTCTAACATTTTAATCACTTCTTCCTCTGTATATTTTTTCTCNAGTAGGCTTGTTCTCTACCTACAACAATGTACCTATATCTTCGTTCACCGTTCTTACGTGAGAAACATCTATGAATTAAACCTTTCAGTCGAGATTTTAGTTGTTCATGAGGAATAGTAGTGTAAAGTGTGGAGAAGTCGAAAGTTTTAATGCTGTTACAGAGGCAATACACGTTCTTAAGACGAAAACACAATCTGACGCAAAAAATTATTGTAAAAATTGTCTATTATAAATTAACTATTAATCTCCTTATATCAAAATAACTAACAAAAAATGTTAAATCATATCTACGCAATAAAAAATATAGAGTAAATACACATGAGACAAAGCTTATTAAAGCCAATTAATGGAACAACGTTTTTTATTATTGTTCTTCATCTTGAAGTCAATCGCAATTGGCTTTGCCCATACCTCATCGTAAGTTCAAGACGGCCTAGCAGCGAGGCGTCAAACAAAGCTTCATACATGTTTTTACTAGTCATGGAGCACATCAAAATTATATTTGTGCAATCAAAGGCCAAAATGAAAGCGATTTTTACGATCTGTTTAATCATCTGTGCTCTTATTTTATTTTAAGGATTTTTCAACTAGAAATAAGCTCACAATTTTTGTTTAGCTTTCGACAATATGCAATTGTTTAAATCTAATCTAATAATCTTCCCCCTACAAGTACTTCTGCATGAGATGTATCCGGTTGACCAAATTTATATAATTAATAGCTGACCTGAAGCTATCATGGAATTCTTAAAACGTCTCGCAAGCAAAATCATTTCTATACGCTTCACAAGAAATAAATCTGATTACTTGACGCATCTATTATATTTTCTTCTTTCAATTTTGTAATCAAATTACCGTGACAAATAAACAAAATACAAGCGAGACGTTAGAAAAAACTACGGAAATAGGTCACTGATAATTTTTGCAGAGCCACCATTTTAATACATTATGACGTCATGAAAGGTGTCAAACCACTGATTCAGTCAATCAGAGCTTAGAAAATATGAGAAAAGAGCCCTTTTAGAATCTAAATATAAATTTGAATCTTACGCCTTTATATATTTTTGTCGGAATGAAATAAATAACTAAATACCGAAGTTACTGTGAATTTACTTTCTGCATATGCTCATTTCGACAACTTATGTCTCTTCACTAAAATCTAAACGTTTGGAAGACCATGAACGCAAAGATGTTAAAAAACTGATAGAGAACAAATAACCAATATAATCTAAATGTAAAGCCAAAATCAGCTAAGGATAGAGCTTTGCATGAGGGAGGTACTCCTTAGTTTTCAACAAAATTTACAAAAGTTTAGATATAGAAAGGTTCCAAAAAATAATCGGCTTTCGGGTCAGCACCGAAGTACTGACTACTGGGCTGGTGAATACCCTCGGGGACAATATAAATGATAAACCTGTGATAAAGTTAATTGATTAGAATGATCCTTTTAATACTCACAAAAAGGTTTTCTTGTATACTATTAATTAATGCGCAATTTTCAGCAGTAAAAATACTTTTTACTCCATATCCTTTCGTAAAATATTTATTGACGGGGTTTTCCCTACCTTTGGAACTTTTTGGCAAGGCTATAAATTTATGTTGAAATTTTGATATGATGTTGATGAGATATGCACCTTTCGGAAAATAGATGGTTTCATAAAGGTTAAACTTGAGATAAATTGTCCAGACAGATTTGAGAATATGGAAATTAAGTTGAAACTGTTGAAGAATTGAATTGGTGGTTTCTAACCTTATCACAAAATATGCGAAATTTTTGAAACATGTAAAAAAAAGTTGTCAATAACCTTAATTGAGACAAAACATGTAAAATTATTGCAGTTGGAGTTAACAAATGTGTAATGGCCTCATGCTCATTTACTCCATATCCTTTCATAAAATATGTATGATGAATTTAGTGTAAAGATTGGCGTTTTAGCCAGCTGGTACCACAATAATAGCCAAAAACAGTTGTTAGGTAATATTTCGGTATTTTGACAACGGAATGCCACTTTCAAACCAATTTGATATTTTGTACAAAGTTAGAAAGGTTAACTGTGTGAAATAATTCGAAAACATCAAATGTAGGCTGATTTTATGTTCAATTTTTACAAATTTCATGTCTTCTGTATCTTGAACAAAAGCAACAACTCTGACTGAGGTACCTTATATAAAATTCTGTCTGATTCGCATTCTATAGTTTTTTTCAAGCAGGAATGGTGCTTAAATATATAGTTTGATGTGTTCATGTACCTCAGAAATGAGAAATATCATGCTTTTCCTCTACTAAACACTAAAATTGTCTTCATGTCAAAACAAGAGCCAAGTCAAAATTTTATCACCTGATGTTGGGACAACATTTTGGATTTGCCACACTTTTCATTCATTTGCATTATTTTTTTTTTATATTATTTACTTTATATACTAAATATCTAATCACCCGAATGAAAATAATTGCACCTGTTTGGATTTTCAGTAGTTTTAGTACCATCATTGTACCTATTCATATCGGGCTTTCCCGCCAGCCCCACAAACCTAATATTCCTCAGGGTCAAAAAATTAACAAAACTGGTTTTTCTGGTCTTCTTAACCTTTTTTGTATTAATTCTACATTTAAAATGCTATTTATGTAAGACCACTACCAAAGTTAAACCTTTTCAAGTGCAAAAATTTACTTAAGAAGCACTTTCTCAACTTTGGGGAGGGTGATATTCATAGCATTTTTTCAAAATTTTAAAGGCACTTTTGTACATTTTAAGCTTCATTTTGATAGAAAAATACTCTCAGGGCTAGGTAGATTCATTATTTTTGGTTTCATAAACATGTTTAACGCCTATGGGTGATTGTGATTAATCAAAGCACTGAAAAAACTTAATCTGTGACTTTTTAAATAAAGATGCAAAGGAGGAAAAACTTTGAAAAAGAATGTAATTTTCTGTATGTAGTATGGAAATTAACTAAAAAACATGATAGTGCATCAGTTTCACCGGTGAATGTTTTACTATCTATTGAGGTGTCAAATCACCAATTCAGTCAATCAGTGCTTAGAACATATGTGAAAGTAGCCCTTTTATAATCTAAATATAAACTGGATCTTGCACCTTTATAAATATATGTCGGTCTGAAATAAATGATAAACCTGAATATTGATATATCGGGTTAATATTGAGATCAAAGTTAATTGATTAGAATGATTCTCTGAATACTTTTCATGGGGGTTTTCTTGTATACGTAGGACGAGGCCGGAGGGTAGAGCTTATACAGACACATCAAGTCCGAGTGTGATAACTATTTTACTTCCCAGCTAATATATTAAGTGAAGAAAAACCTATATACATTATTAAGAATTATTTCCAAGCCTATAAATTCACGAAATAAATATTCTATACTATAATAATGATATATATCCTTATTGTGCCCCACAGCGAGTCGTTATATACCATTTTGAACACCGTATTTCCAATGAGTTCGTGGTGTAGTAGGTAAGGTAGAAGTATAGTAAAGGAGACGACCCTGGTTCAAATTCCACTATGGACAATGTTATTTCTCAAGGTTTTAAAATTTTTATCTTTGAAATTTTTACGGATAGTCAAACATAAAATTTTACTACGTCCATAAAACTGAACAGTTCTCAAAGTCTGGCCTTGACAAAAAATAAAAAAGAAAAAATATCCTTTGTTCTTACTGGGTAGAGATTGCTGGGGTGATCCGACTCAGATCATCCCAGCTAGAACAAAGAAACTTGGATGTAATATTAATTAATGCTCAATTTTCAGCAGTAAAAATACATTTATTGACGGGGTTTTCCCTACTTCCGATCTCTTTTGAAAGGCTTTAAATGTATGCTGAAATTTTGATATGATGTTTACGAGATATGCACCTTTCGGAAAATAGATGATTTCATACAGGTTAAACTTGAGATAAATTGTCCAGACAGATTTAAAGATATGGAAATTAAGTTGAAACTGTTAAAGAATTGAATTGGTGGTTTCTAACCTTATCACAAAATATGCGAAATTTTTGAAACATGTAATAAAAGTTGTCAATAACCTAAATTGAGACAAAACGTAAAATTATTGCAGTTGGAGTAAACAAATGTGTTATGGTCTCATATTCATTTACTCCATATCATTTCATTAAACTTTGATGATGAACTTGGTTAAAGATTGCCGTTTTAGCCAGCTAGAGCCACAATATTTGCCAAAAACATCTGTTATGTAATTTTTCGGTATTTTAACACTGGAATGCCATTTTCAAACCATTTTGATATTTTGTACAAAATTAGAAAGGTTGACTGTGTGAAATTGTTAGAAAACATCAAATGTAGGCTGATTTTACATAGAAATATGTCACTGTTTTGAACATATGTTCAATTTTTACAGATTTCATGTCTTTTGTATCTCGAACAAAAGCAACAACTCTGACTGAGGTACCTTATATAAAAATCTGTCTGATTGTATTCAATAATTTGTTTCAAGCAGGAATGGTGCTTAAATATAAAGTGTGATGTGTACATGAACCTCAGAAATGAAAAAAAATGGTTTTCCTCAACTACACACTAAAATTGTCTTTTAAGGGTCCACAGTGTCAAAACAAGAGCCAAGTCTTTTATCACCTAATTTTGGAACATTTTTGGATTTGCCACATTTTAATACATGTACATTTATTTTTTTAATGTTATTTGCTTTATATATTAAATATCAAATCGCCCGAATAAAAATAATTGCACCTGTGTGGATTTTCAGTAGTTTAAGTCGTATCATTGTAGCTATTCATATTGGGCCCACAAACCTAATATTCTTCAGAAGCTTGGTATTAAACATGAGTTGAGATTCATTACATAACAGAAATATTTTTGGTTTCATATCTATAAGTGATTGCGCCTAATCAAAGCACTGAAAATACTAAATCTGTGACTTTTTAATAGTGATGCAGAGTAGGAAAAACTTTGAAAAAGAACGTAATTTTCTGTTTGCAGTATGGAAATTAACTTAAAAAAAGATTAAGGAGGTTCGCTCCTAATGTTTTTGGATTTTTGTCAGATTTTCGGAATCCTCGGGTTTTATCCATTTAAAAGTATTATAATTTTTTGCCCATTGACCCCCTTATTTTTTCCATAATCTCATTTTATACATCTTTGTGAGCATTCTGTAAAAATTTCATTCTACTCTATTTATTCTTTCACATTCTTTCATGGTCAAAGCTTGTTAATGTTAATTCTATGAAAAATCGGAGGAGTTCGGTTTCCCGCCAAAATTTTCAATCACTTAAAACTCAAAAACTAGATCATCAACCTATCAATTTTTTTTAACTTAAATTGTTTCTTTTTTAATTTTCTCACATGAAATCATGTGTATTTGAAATCCTATTTATTTTCAAATGGAGTAGCGAACCCCCTTAAGTGCAGCAGTTTCACCGGTGAATGTTTTTATATCATGCTAAGGTGTCAAACCAACAGTTCAGCCAATCAGAGCTTAGACCATATGAGAAAATAGCCCTTTTAGAATCTAAATGTAAATTTGAATTCTTGCACCTTTACAAATTTTTGTCGGAATGAAATAAATTATAAACCTGATTGAATATTGATATATCGGGCTTATTTTGAGACCAAAAGTAATTGATTAGAATGATCCTCTGAATACTTACCATAGGGATTTGCTTGTATACTATTAATTAATACGCAATTTTCAGCGGTAAAAAGATACATTTATAGACGGGAGTTTCCCACCTTCGGAACTCTTTTGGAAGGCTTTGGGAGGATCGTTATGCCTCCAATGTTTAATATAAGTGGTTTTCAGTTTCGTTTTTTCCTTCTTCTTTTAACGTTTTCTCCATTTGTTTTATATGCCATTATATTTTAGCAATTTCAATATTGCAACCTTTTCTCCTGGATTATTGCTGCCTTATTCGTTTTAATAAATTTCCATAAGAACTACCAAATAACTAAATACCGAAGTTACAGTGAATTTACTTTCTGCATATGCGCATTTCGACAACTTATGTCTCATCAGTGCAGATAAAATCTAAACGTTTGGAAGACCGAAAATCCAGAAATCCAGAATCGGAAATCCAGAATTTATGGCAATATATGGATCACATAAAAAAAAACGTAAATGACAAACAGAAAAAAAAACAAACAAAACAAAATGTAAACGGCACAATCCGTAAAACAGGAGTGTCATCAAGTGCTCCGGTAGAGTATGCATTACCTGCTTTACAATAGGGCCTGTAAGTCTCGTACAATTTTGGAACTTCCGGGACCAAAAACTGTACCCGGAAGTTACATCTTAATCAAAGATATATGACGTTTTAAACAAAATTTTGAACGTCATAACCCTCTGACGTCATGTTTCGGCTGGAAACGTTTTCGATTTGCCGATTTATCGTGGATTCTCGTAAGTCACATGACGAGACTTACAGACCCTATATGATACCCGTCACATGGAGATGTATATAAAAAATATCAGAACATGTACACTTTAAGCGTCCTGTTTTGTGGCTTGTTTTTTATTGGGCTCATATGATAAATAATTGCCTGAATACATTAATTGAGAAATTGACACGTTTGATTATTAAATAATCTATAAAAAACAGTTAACAAATAACATTTTTACTTTATCTGATACTTAATTCTCTCGATTTGCATATTTGAAATATTATGTTCAAGCAATAATCAATTAGACAATTTCCTCGTAATTAATTACATTTATGTTTCTTTGGTACTTTGTACAATTGTTCAATTTATTGAGCGCTTTAAATTGGTTCCAATATCTGTTGGAGAGCAGGTAATTATCGTTCAAGGTGTAAATTGATAAACACCCAAAAAGTATCTGATTACGTAATTGTTAAGGCTTCAATTGGAACTTGAAGAGTAATTAAGTAATACAATTCCAGAGTAAAAGAGTCGATTTATTTCACGGGTGTAATAAATTCTAATTAAGATAGTTGGTTTATCGATAGTAAATCCCTAACAAAGTAAAGAAAAGTTAAAATAACTGCTATTTTCATACAATTATTTCTCTATTTGGCAAACAATCTGTAAAAATCTGATATCTAGAAAATCATTAGTGTCACTATTAATCATAAAAAAGACCACGTCAATGGTAGAGTATTGGTAATTATGTATTCGCTTAACGTTGAGACCAAGGCAGCAATCATAAGATAAATCGAAATCTGTTTGACAATCAAACGTTACCAAATATATTAACTGCACATATAGTAAATAACTAAATACCGAAGTTACTGTAAATTTTAATTTCTGCATATGCGCATTTCTACAATTGGTTTTCAATTGGTTTGTCTCAGGATTAGAAAATGACAATTACCAATCAGCAGCTTAACAGATCTTTCAAAACATATACCTCACTGACCGTGTGACGGGTGCTGTATACAGAGCAGGACATGCTTACCCTTCCGGAACACCTGATGTCACTCTGTTTTTGAGAGTTCACACTGTTAGTGCTTAGTTTTTTGTGTTGAGTATGTAGTATTCGTGTGTTTTGTAGGCATGTGGTGTCTTTGGTCTTCCGTCTACTGGTGTTCTTGCTTTTACCTTGTCTCTGGACTTTTATTGATGTAATCTTGTGCTTTGTTCCTTCGGTATTCTACTGCCGTTGTTTTCAACAACTTATGTCTCTTCAATGCACATAAAATCTAAACGTTTGGAAAACCATTAATTTCAAAGTGTTTAAGAACTGATAGAGAACAAATAACCAATATGATCTGAATGTAAAGCAAAATCAGCTAAGGATAGAGCTTTGAGTGAGGGAGATACACCTTAGTTTTCAACAAAATTTACAAAAATTTAGATATTGCAAGGTTTCATATAGAATCGGCTTTCGGGTCAGTGCCGAAGTACTGACTACTGGGTTGTTAAATACCCTCGGGGACTATTAGTCCACCAGCAGAGGCATTGACCCAGTGGTAATAAATAACTAAATACCGAACTTACTGTGAATTTTAATTTCTGAATATGCGCATTTGGACAACTTATGTCTCTTCAGTGCATATAAAAACTAAACGTTTGGAAGACCATTAACTCAAAAGTGTTTAAAAACTGATAGAGAACAAATAACCAATATAATCTGAATGTAAAGCCAAAATTAACTAAGGAAGAGTAAATTTGCGTATAAAAAATGGCAACGGTATTGGTATTGCAAAAAAAATTTAAAAAAATAGCTTTTTATTTTGTGAAGTTTTTGAACATCTTAGAAATAAATGTACTGCTGTATTCAAGGATTTGTATATCGATCCTTGCTGCATTGTAACATTTGTTCATTCCCATTTTCCCAACTTTTTAATAAAATATACATTAAAAAATTGAAAGATAAGTGGGAAAGGGCAATATTACTAAACAACAACGCCAATTAGAACTTGGGTTAAGTGCTGGATAAAAAATGTGCTAGAAATAAACTCCTGTTGAAATATATAAAATTATTTATTTCATGTCATGTATTATTTATTTTTTCTCTTTTTTGCTTTATATAACACTTTCAATTGTTCGGCTATGAAAAATACAAAAATATACACATATGTTTAAATTTTGTTCACAGAAATAGATTTCGAGATTCCTCTGTCATGTTTGTCCTATGTATTAATGAATTGTTGTAAAATAACAACATAAAAGTTATTTTATTGTATTGGTGATACTGAGATAAAAGGGTTGTTTTTGAACATCAAATGGACATTGCACAGAGGTTATAACTTTTTAGCTTTGACAGAATCAAATCCATACATATTCTGGTGTATGATCTTCCAAATGTTTGAATTTTATTTGTATGGAAGACACATAAGTTGTGGAAATGGTAATCTGCAGAAACTGAATATGTAGTAACTTCAGTATCTAAGGTAGTAGACCTAGGTCAAGGGAGATAATTCTTTCAATCAGCAAGGTGTGTTTGTGTGTGTGTCTGTTTAATGACGCCTTTTAAGCATTTATGTGAAATAGAATCAAAAACATCTGTGTTACTTAGAAGCTAACAATATATTTATCAAAATGATTAAAACAAATATACAACTGATTGTTAAGAGTTATGTCTCTTAACCTAGGTCTACCTCCTTAAGTTATTTTAAAGTTACAATCCTCAAATTGATTTAAATCTATGTTTGTTTTAGATGCAACATCCTTGATATAAGTGTGCCAAGAATAAATTCTAGATGATTCTAAATTTTTAGTTCTGTAGTCTAGTTACATAACGAAAGCTTTTGACAAGGAAAGTAAAGGATTCTTCCTATTTAAGATTCGATTGTAAAACTGGAAGATATGAAGTTGTTTTGATTTCCCTCTTCTGAATGATTAATTTTCTAATAGGGAAGGGTATAATCTCCAAAAGGACATATTTTCCTTGCAGGATTTTAAAAAGGTATTGGACGATTTTTTTTTTAATCCTGAAAGCATAAAACTCATATGAAAGAAAGAAAATAACATTCCAACACTGTAATGAGGCATATTTTTAAATAATTTATATACCTTTTCAAATTTATTTGTAGCTGCATTAATTTTACTTATATACAAAATTTTACCCATTTTGCCCTTTTAACATTTACTATTTTATCCATGGAATACTTTTCTTTTCTATTTTACATGATAATTAGTGTGAAGTATGGATTCAAGTCTGGATCCGGGTCTATAAAAAGACTGGTTCTTTAAAATGAGAACAATATAAAAGTACTTTAGACTGAATTTGCATTTGTAATTAATTTACAGCTGCTAATTACACCGTCTCTGTTTTTATGGTAACTGGTCATATGGCGAATGACATTGGAACTTAGTGGGGTACCAACATCTGGATAGCCGACACACTGAGACCTAAACCAACGACAAGATTTGGCTGTTGGAATGTAGGGATCCTCGTCCAAAAGGTAGGAGTCAATTAAACAAATGAGGTTAACACTGTAGCAAAACAATTAGGAAAAGAATTGGTAGGCAACGCTTACATGAACATGTTGGAAGAAAAAACAGAAACAACGGTGACTTAACTGCAACCGTGTAATCAATGTGTTAAAATTGACAAATATTTTATAGCTGAGTTAAGTTTGTTAAGATCAAAAAAGATTTCAATTTGGTCTTGTTTGATCGGGACAAACTTAAAACATCTTCGCCCTTGAACGCAATTATCTTGTTTGATCGGGACAATCTTAAAACATCTTGATCATCCTTCAATGCAATTATCTCGAAATATGAATGAATATCTAACTGTCTTAACAAAATTGTGTTAAGCTTGTCAAGATCGTGATAATATCAAAATGGTCAAACAATATCATAACATAACTGCTAGTGTAAGTCACTGTACAGTGTGCATTTCCAAATACTTAATAATAAGAACACATCATGGTCTCTTCAAAATATTACTGATCGATCTTATACTGATCTTATACATATTGAATGATTGATACGTAGATTATTGTATAACAGGTAAATATAAATGTATTATAGGATAGCAAAATTCTGTGTTTATTATGCAACTTTTTTGTATTTTGGAGAATGCAAAATACCTGTGCATCAGACGAACGAAACTTTTCTTGTTCTGTCTTACTGCTCCGTTTACAGCTCACAAGTGATGTTGTGCATAATACAACATCTACATGATAGTTAGCAAGGAAATTTTTTCTGACCTTTACGTGACTTCATTAGTTAATTCCATTAAATGTCAAGGTGTAATTAAGCCGGTATAACATTTTGCTGTATTTTATGAAATATTGGATTTATATTTTTTTGTACTTCCTGTTATAACATAATTGTGAGATTAAATCATTGAAACATATGAAAACTTCATTCCACAAAACAAAAAGAAATACAATGTTATGTCGATTAAGTCGTGAAATTTATTCATAAAACATGCCAAGTATTGAATGTCTTTTGAGTTTTGTGTTTAAAAAGATTGCTTTGTCAATAAATATGTATTGACTGCGACTATTCAAAACTCCATCCTAACTGGCTAATAATTCTGAAAGACTAACGTAATTGCACTCTGACTACGGTTAAGATAAGGATTTCAAACACTTAAGATCTTGGGTTTCGAAGGGCAAACCTCTATAATACTGCAGTTTGGCATGATGTTGCGGCATAAATTATATTTTGGCAGATAATAGTACGGTGTACTGCAATTTGAACGAGTTTAAACTCATTACTGTTTAAAGTAAAGCAAGCTTAAGCAAAGTTGAATTATGAAACTTTTTTACTATCGAAAAAAATAAATAAAAAAGAAAATTCTTACATTTAATGTAGAGAAATCTTTACAGAAAGAAAACACAATATATCTTTACATATATAGCCAAAAAAAAAATGGAATTATACAATATGATGAATGAATATAACAAAATAAAAATTTCTTCCCCTGAACATACATTGGTCAGTCATACTTAAGATATTGGCAATCTTACTATTTATGCTTATTACTACAATGCTAAAGCAGGCAGCAGTTGATATAAAAAAGATGACATATCTAGAGATAGTTATACATAAGGTCCTTATGATAAGGATGCTTTTCCTTTATAATATACAAATTAATATCAGCCATGTTGTTTCAATGTTTGGCTGTCTTTGTATTCATTCGGATTGTTTTTGTCGAATTTGTCATTCCTTTACTTTTGTATATAAAACAAGTGTCTCGTAGATACCATAATATACACTAATGTACGTATCAGAATATTTAGTCCGATATTTTGAAACTTGTTGACAAATCTCTTTCTTTGGAAGTAAAAGAGAGCTTTAAACTATCTTTGAGAAGGTGCTTTGTTGTGTACATGTACTTTATGTGCCAAGTGTTGATAAGAAAGTGACATTTTCCCTAATGTATCATATAAAATATTTGAAAAAAAATGTTTTTATAAGACCGACATGTCCACATCTCCCTATTTTATAATGTCAAGTTTTCTTGCAATTGACTCGATGAGTGCCCTGTAGTTGCTGTAGTTGTTAATTGGTTGTGATTGTTTTCTATTATTTTTTTTGTCGGACAACGAATGACAGTGGTATTAAGAATACTTAACCTTGTTAACATCCCACATCCTTGAGTACAACATCATGAAAGTAATGTTGCCCTACATCTAGCTATCAATTCCGCTCAAACGGGTCCTCGAAACCGTCTTGAACTTGCTATGAGGTCTGAGCAAAGCGCATTTTTAAGGCATCGGCAGATGAAGAAGAACAATAAAAGCGTTGTTCCATCACTTGGTGTCTCTGTGTATTTGTCTTTTTGACTTTTCTCATGTACATTAATGTCATATCCTTTCATTGTTTATACCAAATTCTCTAATGATATGTCAAGTTTAAACCGGTTTTGACCCATTGGATAAATTTTCTATATTCAACGTATGTTGAATTAAGCCCCGTGTTATTTCCCGCCAAATCTATTCGGAATACAACTCTCGGTGTTTATCATTTATCATTAGAGAAAAAGATTACACCACTTTATCCCGATTATTACCATATTTTATCCACTCTCGATAGTTAAGTTTTAAAATTTTAAAATGCTCGGCAAGCCTCGCAATTAAAATTTCAAAATTTAACTATCACTAGTGGATAAAATATGGTAATTAACGGGATCTTGTGGTGTAATCTATATGTATGTATTCAGGAGCTTTATATGTACAGGAGTGACGTTAATGTAGTAAAGAAATATTGGAATGATACTGATTAAGACAACAAATACAATTACAATGATAAAAGACGATGTCTCAACAAACATCACAAGTTATAGAATTATTCATTTCCATTTTTTAACACTCAGTTATATTTGCCTTTATTTTGTCAAGCCTCATTGTTAAGTTTGATTTGAGAAAATCCATTTCTTGTTTCGTAAGTATAGTATGAGTTATAAATTCTTTTTATTAAATCATAGCTTGGTTTGTTGCTTTTTACGTTTCTATAGGATTTACATAATTTGCAGCAGGCAGATATCTAAAGCTATAATAACAGTTATTAAACTCTCAAATCTTGGATTTTAATTGTATACAACAGTTCAATTCTGAATGCATTATTTATTCCAACCTTGCAGGAATTGCAGTCCTGCTGATCACTAAGTATTATTTTCCGAATTGTTTTATCTCCAGCTGTTTTAAAATTACGCCTGTTTATTTCTATGAATTGTTCATTATTGATGCTGTAATTTTTAATTGACCCGATATTTCCAATATCCACGCTTGGATAAGATTCCTTTACGTTTAGTTTGTTTCACAAAATATATTAATGGGGATCGACGAATAAAGCAATATTTTAGGCACAAAATGAAGCCATATAGTTGTCGAAGATATAAGTCATTTTCTACAATTGTCCTTCTCACACTAAATTAAGGCATAAATAGTGAAATATAGTAAAATCAAATAACAAAATCCCAAAGTCACTGTGAATTTAGTTTCTGTATATATGAATTTAGACAACTAACGTCTCTTCAGTGTAGATCTAATCAAAACATTTGAAAATCCACATACCGAAATATGTGTAAAATCTGATAGAGAAGAAATTACCAAATTGGACCTCAAAGGGAAAGCCAAATTCAGCTAGGGACAGAGCTATCCGGGAAGGAGATACTCCTTAGATTTAATAAAATGATTTACTAAATTTAGATATTGCAAGATTTTAAATAAAATCGGATTTTGAGCAAGTACCGAAGCACTGGCTACTGGGTTGGTGAATACCCTCGTGGACTAACAGTCCATCAGCAGTGGCATCGGCCCAGTGAAAATAAATAATAAAATCAAACGTCAATTATAAATATTACAAAAGTAAAATAAATGCATGAATATTAAAGCGAAGCACACTGTAATATCTCTCAGATCATGAAATAGATGAAAGGATAGAAAACAAATCTCTATACTGCTTCAAATGATACTCCTGTCATGTCTGTCATATTCTAAGACAAAACAATGCAGGATCCGAGTCAGAAGTTGCAAAGGAAACTCAGAAACCGTGTGCAGTATAATTCTGTTATATTTATGATATACAGTTGTAAATCATATTAGCGACTATATGACTACTGGAGAAAAAGGTATTACGATTTTTGTTTCGTACCAAAATGTTATGCGTTGCATGAGGTTGGTGCCAGTGAGTATTGTTGATTATGACCTTGAACTACAGTAGTTTATTATTATTTTTAAGATTTTTTTTTTACATCTTTACTTTCAAATCGATAAAAAAGTAGCTAGATATCCAAATAACTGTTAATTGAAGGTGGTTCGGGGAAATAAACAAATCTATTAGAATTTTCCAAAAGTTTGTAGACTAAAAACTTTTAAAGACGAACTTGCAATTGGGGGTCATGACTGAAAAAAAAAACATTTGATTGGTTGAAATGCTAACGAAAATTATCCATGAAATTTACCATCAGAGCATAAATCATGAATTCAAAATGGCGGAATACGGTCGAACTACTTTAATTTCTGAAGTGGCCATTGCTTTACATTGTACTTATGTTCCTACAGTACAGATCAAATCAAGCCCTTCCGAAAACCAAAAACCGAAAGGAATATAAAAGCTGACTCAGAGTAAATAACCAGCAGGATATATAAACGAAAAGTCATTATCCGCTAAGGAAAGAGCGATGCAAGAGGGATATTACTTAAAAAATTCAAAAATGAGATATTTCAAGTTTCTTAAGGTAGTCATCTTTTAATGAAAGTAATGAGAATTTCATAAAAGTGTTTTGAATTAGTTGAACTACATGAAAGGTTGCTGATAAACATGAAAACTAATAGGTTCATGGGCCTTTTTTTGAGATACAAGAAATCAAAAATATTGCAGGGAATGTCCATTTTCTAGGTTTTTCACAGGCTTTGTATAGAATGTTTTAAATGTTTGAAAATCGAGTGAAGGAGTTAGGTCAATTTCGTGAAATTTTGTCCGAAATTCCTTTAATGTACATTCTTTTAGAATATAACATGAGAAGTGGATGTGCATAGAAAAAAACAGTTTACATGTTATGATAGGGAACAAGACAGATGAGTCCGTAAACCTGACCAAATGTCAGAAATCGACGGTGGCAACTACTTTGATAAAATTTTCTTTTCAGACCAGCACCAAAGTACTGGACTACTGGATCCCGGTTATTCAACTCAACTTTAAAATTAACCAAGGTTTAAATTTAACGGTTAGCTAAATATAGTTTCTGCTTTAGTTAGGAGTTAGTAAAAATATAGTAACATTTTGATTTTCAACATGTGAGCTTTAGCAAGAATATACTATCGAGAGGGAAAAATCTCAAATGGCAGGAAACCTCTCGCGGAAATTTTATCAACGTCCGTTGGTTAAAAAAGTCGGGTGCAGACATAACCAACTGCTGAGAATGGGAGAAACATTGCTACATAATTCAGGGTAATATACCCGTTGCTAAACAATATTTTTACATTGGTTATATAACCCGTGGTTAAATAGTTTAACTGATGTAACATTATAATGTTGTAGATTCCTCTCTTAAGCACGAAGACAATGGTATTTCATACCTACCGAGATCTAGAGCAAGTAATCGCCTGCGTAAATTTCAGCCTTCTTGACGGCATAATAAAAGCTTTCTGTTTATTAGCAGAATCGAAAGAAGATTTACAGTATCAAACTGATAAATTTCAGGAATACTGTCTTCAATGGAAACTCAAAGTAGATACAAACAAAACGAAGGTTGTTATTTTTTCCTCTAGTCGTATCCCAAACAATTATGTTTTAACATATAATGGTAGCGAAATTGAAATTGTAAAGGAGTTTACATACTTGGGTTTATTGTTTACTAGACCTGGAAAGTATTTTGCTGCAAAAACGTTTAACATCAAAAAGGCAAATAAAGCAATGTATGATGTTCTGAAAAAAGGTCGATTACATAACTTATCTATACGAGACCAATATGATTTATTTGATAAGATAGTGAAACCTATACTACTTTATGGCTGTGAGATATGGGGTTCTACGTTTATCTGTTGTCTTATACGTGTTTTTCTTGTGTAGTTCCCTTGAAAAATATTGCATGTAATTATAATTTTCAGCCATTGTAGGTGTTTTCTGTTATCCATTTTTTAACATTCGACAAACATAGATGCTATTGAGAGAGTACATTTGAAATTTTGCAAACTCTTACTTACACCAAGTTTTATGATATATGGTGAATTTAGCGTATACCCTCTAAATGTTCATATAAAGTCTCGTATGATAAGTTACTGGACTAAACTTGTGAATGGTAAAGATTGTATTTTATAGATATTTATATAATTTACATATCAGTAACAAGTATCAGTCGCTGGGATTGTAATTATACAAAACATTTTAAATTATTGTGGTTTTGGAAATATTTGGCAAAAACAGTTTAATTTTTTTTTTTATTCAGATTGGTTTATAAATGATTTGAAACAAAGATTGAGAGACTACTTTCAACAAACACGGAGATCTACTATCGATAATTCCCCCAAAGATCTGTGTTACAAATTGTTCAAAGAAGATTTTAAATTTGAAGACTATTGGATTTTTTAGTTGAAAAGAGGCAATGGTTTTATGTAAATTTCGAGTAGGCAATCACGGGTTTCCGATCGAAACTGGTCGATCATTGGTAAATTTAGATAGACATCTCAGGATTTGTCCATTCTGCAACGATGGAAACTTGGGAGACGAATTTTATTTCATTCTTCAGTTTGGTTATTTCTCAAATGATAGAAAATTGTTTTTTAACAAACGTTTAAATGATCTAAAATTTAAGGATCTATTTCAAACAAAAGTTAAACTCAAGTTACGTAACTTGTGCAAATTCATAAAATCAGTTATCAGTAATCTCAATGTAGGTCCTCAAGCTGTAATTTCTAAATATATTTGCAATGGGTAGTTTTCTTAATTGTTGTTTGTTTATTGAAATACTCTTGTCATGTGTGTTTGTTATTTGTATGACTTCTTTGTACAGTTCTTTTAGAGAATAAAGAAATCTGAATCTGTTAAACTTGATGAAATTTCTAACTATAATTTCTTGTCGCTCCTTATAAAATGACTTTCTTGTCAACTATTTGGATAAGTTTATCACTCGTACGTTATTTAACACTTTATAGAACAATTTTAACAATGGTTAATACTAGAGTTTTTAGCTTGATTTAACCGAGGGTTTAGTTATTTTAACGGTTGGTTATATTGAACAAAAAAAAAAAATCAGCAACGGAAAATAGTAGATGGTTAATTAACTCGAAAGCCCTGAAATGGCTGGAGAGTTGTTAAAATGACAAGAAAAAAATCATGTGAGGCTTCAAACCTATTAACAGCTCTAAAAGATGATCTTCGTGCTTACGATAAAATACAGTGCGCAAGTTTATTTCAAAATCGTATACATTGTGAATTTAAGTTATATTTCTTCATTTTCTTGAGTTCGATACGGTGTTGTTATATTAAATTGAAAACAATATGCACGTTTATCAAATTACTCGTTTTTTATATTGCGTCTCGGATCAACGCGCCTGCCGCGCAGTCACAGATGAAAATAGCATTTGTTTACCTGTGTCATATGTATTGCATATTTATAGCAATGAAGTGGACAATCATACGAAAATCACGCAATCCGATTATTTTCACGTTTTACGGAATGACTTAATACATGCAGACGTATGCAGCAGTTCTTTGGATGACTACGAAGTTTTGAACGTGTAGATTTTCAGGGCTTTCGAGTTTCAGCTCCACTGGTTACATTATTCAACTTTGGGTTAAGATTTATACGAAAGCTACACGTTCGGGTCGAGCTCCTGGTCTCGTCTTGTGGACTGTTATTTATTGATCACAAGAGAATACAATATGTGTTTACATTTTTTGGAATAATTTTGTCAGCTGTATGCATTTTACACAGTTGTCTCTCTCTTCTCCTACCACTAGACTGAGTATTAGTTTTCTGAAATCAACATTTGATGTATGCATGCCAGACAATTCTATAGTGAGACATAATTTATTTTCATTATCATTTTTTTACTAAGAAATGTATTTGAAATCTCCGAAGTTCAGATCTAATTGCAGGATATCAAAATTCTGTAGAAAGACAATACAAAAAAATCTTTTCGAATAAATAAATCCTGGGAATTAAAGATCACAAAGGAAAACTATATTCACCAATCAGTTCAATCAAAATTACAACCCTAACCCTAATCCTAAACCAATTTGCAACTTTATTGTAATTATTTCAGAAGCTTTACCCTTTTCATGTAAGAAAGTTCTTTATTTGAATCTTTGAATCTAATTATCAGAGTTTTTAACAGTTTCATCCAATATTAATTCATTTACTTTTTACTCTTTCAAATTGTAAGTTTTTAATTACTTGCATTTAATTTGAACTTTTATTTTTTACCTCAAAAAATCTCAAATATTTGATCCATTTTAACAAATTATTGTTACTTAATTTCTTTGATGATTAGTATCAAGGAATAATTAAACAATTTCATAACTGGTAATAGTTATTTTTGAAAAATTGGTTAAATTCACGTGGATAAATTGGAAGAAACCATGTACACTAACTCATCAGACATTTGAAAATTTTATGTATATGTGCATCAATGGAACAAAATCAACAAAGCATTGAAAATACAATTGAATCTTCACTGTTCAATATAATTTATAGAAATACGAAATAAAATTAAATGTCTACCAATCTAAAATTCTTTTTGAATAAGATAAAATGAGTATACAGCTTCATTCCACAGCATAAAAAGCTTCAAAGACAACAGTGAATGCGGAAGGTTTTTGATGAAAATGACATAAATGTTTGATATGGATGTGCTTAAATGATCATGCAATATGGTGGCTGTATTGATAGAAATTCAAACATGGAATGTACATTTAAGACATCAAGACCTCGTTATATTTTGTCCTGAATTCGTTTATTAAGTTCTTAGGTAAATGCATTATTAATGCTTTGATCCTAGGTAAAAGCTCTCTGATCATACAGGCATATTGTAACATTGATATAATTTAAGCGATATTTATTTGGTCGCACTTTCTATTAAATCATTAATATAGTTTTGAGATATATTTTCAACATTTTATAATTGTACAAATGTGGTTAGATCAAGGCGTGGGAAATATTTTAGGTGTAAAATGAAAACAGATGTAATTCCGAATCATGTGTATGAAATGGCCCAGCAGGAAATTAAAAAAGTTGAAGAGAAACAATAAAATCCATATTCAGCTTACTTGCTGGATTTATCAGGTGAACATTGTAGTGCCGAGTTGGTGTTGCATATACCATTTTTCTACCTTACAGTTCCTGATCGGTGTAGGAAATAAACTGATACATGCAATCATTATGTGGTCGAAGTCGTTCTTAATTGCACAGGTGAACCCTTTTGGAAATACCGTGGTTTGCAGGCAAGAGTAGAGTATACAACATATTTCATTATATGTACGTCCATAGGAGAAAATTAATCAAAATAAGATAAAGTAAGAACAGGACATAAAAGAGATGGACTGACAGTTCCCGAGGGTATTCACCAACCATTCGGGACAGACCCGAAAAGCCGATTTTATTTGGAAATTTACTAAGTTATTTTTTAATTTTTTTTTTCAAACTGTACAGTACAATGTATCTCTTTTGAGCGAAGCTCTGTTGTGGGATCATTATGACTTTCCATGTAGATATGATTAGTTTTCTGTTCTCTTTCAGCTTTAATATGTGTTTCGGTTTATGGTTTTAGAAATTTTATGTTTGGATTTGCACAATAGAGACATAAGTCTCCGAATGGCGATCTGAATGAATGAATTTACAGTCACTACTCCATGTATTCATTTATTGTCTTTCCATACGCCTGTCTCAGCCTGCAGAATACTTCCTCAAAAGCCGTATACAGCTGACCCCGACTTATCACGAAGTTGACTTGGAGTTATCAAGGAATTCTCCAAACGTTTGACCATAGACGCCCGGTTTTACTTTTAATCTCATGGACCGCATCCGACATGTGTTGCTTCAATGACATATTTTAGCTGCGATCGATGTTGACCAACATTTTTGTCAAAAATACCGCTTAAGTGCACGTAAGGGGCCTTCTTGATCTCGCTTGAGGGTATGAATATTGTTCACCTCTCGTTGAAGATATATTTTCTCTTTTCAATTTTGTATTTAGATAACGGTCACCAATGAACAAAAAACCAAACCAGAAATTAGAAGAACTACACAAACTAGGTCACTAATAGCTTAAGGGCATACGATACAGTATAGATCCTATATTCATTTCTTCAATAAAATCCGCAAATAGTGTCAATTTCGATATGAGGATTCTAAATATGAAAAGAAAAACATACATTCATGACTTATGTTTTGAGATAGTCAACGTTGAAAATTGCCAATTTTGGGGTAAAACCCAATAATTTTCGTTTTTCATAGAAATTTTAAAATATTTATAACCTTTAAGTACTTAGGCTATTTTAGCTCTGTTTTTTATCTGTATTGCTCAGTTTATCGCCTTTAAATAGGATTATCATAAAATTTAACACGGGTAGGTATGTAAATCTCACACAACCGCCGGCAAGATTAGGTAGTCTCTGATTCGGAGAAGCCTCGTCAGAGGCAATCTGAATCTAATACGGATGGGTGTGCGAGACAAGGAAATCTCTCACACCCAAGGGCAAGATTAAGGTTGTCTCTGACGAGGCTTCGCCGAGTCAGAGACTACATAATCTTGCCCGCGGTTGTGTGAGATCACTGTGTGTGAGATTTACCTTGTCTAGCATACCTACCCGTGTTTGATTTGTTTTCTCACCCTACCGACGCAAAGGCCATGTTGCTCATTTCGACATTGAACATCATGGTACGTACTATCAAGGGTAATGATCGGTTTTTGTCGACACTAAATAATTCAAAACATAATAAATTGCACAATCATTTACTTGGCTTACTCTGAATTTTCATTTCTTTTTAAAATTGTTGATCTGGAATTTGACCTCCGTGACGTGTGTTTACTTACGGGAGTTACGTCCCCTTTTACGACGTCACAAGATTCTAGCGCGGGATCTTTTAATGACGTTTTTAACTTATAGCTTTCTATATGAACACAACACATTTTATTGGTTTTTAAAAATTAAAATCAAACACCTCAATGTACGCTATTTATCACTTCTGTTGCGCCTTTTATACCGAACAAATTTTAAAAATCATCAATGATGATAACAATAATTTCGCGGGAAAAAGTGCGTTTAGCTTGTCTCAGCCACGGGTGAGACCGCAAAATCTCACCCGGGTTTAGATTACATAAAAAGCACTACAGGTAGGGTGAGAAAACTTTAATCTTGCCCTTAGGTGTATGAGATTTATCTTGTCTTGCACATCCACCCATGTCAGATTCATATTTTCTCACATTTCTATACGTTTGGGATGCAAATATTCTGTGTGAGACACAAGTGTGAGATTCCTGCATCTCACATCACATGATCTTTCGTTCGTGACAAAACAATGCAAATAACGTCGCGTCATAATGCTATACGTCAGAAAACTAAACAAGTTCGCACGAATGACATGACAACTTCGAAATTCACATCACTTCAGTTTGAAAACCCTTGAAGTGAAGTCTCAAAGATTGGTTTTAAGGTTTTGTAAATTTCGTACAAAACCAAAACGCACACGATCTTTTTAAAAATTGAATTTATTTTGCACTAGGTGGCTTAGTTTAAGAGAGCGCATTTTTTTCATGGCGGTCATGTTTATTCCTTTTGTATTTGGTCGAAAAATGTGAGAAAATAATCAGCCATGGTAAAAAATGTGAGACGGAACAATTCCACCCTCGCGTTCACATTTTTTATCATAAGAAACTCGACAAGCCTCGTTTCTGACTGGAAAATGTGAACCCTCTATTGGAATTGTCCATTTTCACATTTTAGAACATAACTGATTATTATAGTCTCCTACGCATGAGGTAGTTCTCTAGTGCCTTTATTTAGTGTTTTTATTCAAGTCGTACAGCACGGAAAATTAGGACAGTGAAGTAATGTCGTAATAGACCATATGCGAGCTCTAGAATCTAGACCACGTCACAGTATAGAAAACGTTACGTCATAAAGCCTAACACGTCATGACATTATGTTGTTGAAGTCATGGGGCGGGAAAACAACAGCTGGCGAATCTAAATACCAGAACTCGGATATGGTCTATTAAAGGACCAAATAACGTACATAAAAACAACATACATTTGATCTTAGAGAGTACAGAAGATGGACCGGGCATTTTACAAACTATTTAAACTTGCAGTTTGATGTCTCGTTAGCCGAACCAATCCTGGAGTATTTACTTAAACTTCTACAATCGCTACACTTTAACAATACGACGTATTAAGTTGTGCTGTAGGGCATGACAATTACAACTGATGTGATATATGTGTATATAATTTTTTTTGTAATGTATGTATTCTATGAAATGTGGCGATTCCCATCATAAGAATGATCGAATGCAAAACTCATTTACATATCATGGTAGTTGGAAATTAAAAATATATTGTACAAAACTTAAAGTAACTCATTCATTAAATGAATGCATTATTTGAGTACTCAATGCAGTGTATTCTGATAGTTGTAGAATTATTTTGAAATATTGAATAATCCCTTTCATCACAGTATTTTGTTTTAAGTAACAAGTAAAACATTGTGGAATTATATTATTTTTGGGGGTAATTTTTCACACACAAATTGTGTCAAAACAATTTTGATATTGAACTGTCAATAATTCGTACATTTTATCAGTAATTTCATCACAAATTGATCCAAATTGGAAGTTCAAATATCCATCCATAATTTGAATGAATGTTGATAGAAATCCATCGTGTGAATTTCAGCATGTCGTCTGCTAACAAATTTGATGAAGTCCACGTGGTAATATTCATGAACTGGTAAAAACTCATTTTTATGCTGACAGCTGTAAAGAATCTGGAACTGTCACTAAATGCAGACATTTTTGCATGACTTGTAATAAAAATAGATACCATAATATTCACTTGTTGAGTTATCTACTTCTTTTGTAGAGTTATCGAACACTGGCCATTGTCGGGCACTTGCCACTTGCCACTTATAAATGACAATATGTAAATGTGCATGCGCACTGGTCGTAACGTGCCAACTTCACGAAAGTCAGTCGAAGTTTCCATAAAATCTCACCTTTCACGCATTGACAGTGGCATCGATCGTCATAACACAAATTGATAAACTTTTTATGTCGTTTTTGAAGGCTGACAACTCCTGTAATTAATAAACTTGTCCATTTCTCACATTCGTGACTTCTGCACGTTTCCAACTTTGCTTACCGGTCGTTACTTCCGGTGGCGCTGTACATGTTCATTTTTTGCAAAAGATGTATTTAAAATTTATTTATTATGTACAAATGGAATAATTTAGTTACTCAGAATGTTTTTATATTGTTAGTTGCAAAACTTTTATTACTATGTAAAATTTCTGAAATTTCCAAAACGTTGGCGTCTGATTGGTGGTTTCTATCCAACATCCAACATTTTTTCCAACGTCCAACAAAAATCCCTTCAAGTGACGTAAAATACGCTTGCTTTCCAGTTCTGCTATAACGTTTGGCCGTAACAGTAAGTATTTTTGGAGTTAATGAATTTTTCTTAAATTTGGACAAATTTCTGATAAATTATCATTAATTTCTTAATTTTAAAGTCAAAAGAACAGCAATGAATCAGTTTTAAAGTGAATTTGTGTTTTAAGCGGAGTCTTAGGATCCGGTCTTGTAGTATTTTGATCTTTTGCTCATAGCATTATTTTATTTGTGCATGTGTTTTGCAAATGATTAATTTTATTTAACTTTTCACTTTTTGCAGGCAAAAGCTTCTGTTAGGAAACTTAACTTTAGTAATTCTATTAGAAAAAGCATTGCCACTTCATATTTTCAACTTTACCAATTTTTAATCAATAGGAATAAATAGGGACATATTTGGATTAGGGAATAGTGTCCACGAGGTGTTGAAACTATTTAAACTAAGTACAATTGTTGAAGGTCACATTGTACTTCTTTAATATCTAGTTCAGTTTGGAGAGGTTCTGAACTGAACTAGCCTTTTTTGTTCATTGGCGAGTCTCAGTTATTTAAACTTGTCAGAAACTATTCTGACATATTTCCGAAATTAAATAAAACATTTTGTCGAATTATTTTTGTAAATAGCAGGACAACCCAAGGTTATGTCACACACACACACACACACACACACACACACACACACACAGTTTGGATCAACATGAGATAAAGCATTTAAACAATGTAGCAAAGTCCATCCCCTGCCCGCTACAGAATTTTGGCACCCTCGGCGGGATCCGTTAAATTGATTGGTTCCTGTGATACGTAACCCGGATAATAATAAAAGAAAATAATTTAAATGGGACGCAAGAAAAATCATCAGACAGTTGAAACTGATACTATGACTGAAATTGATACTGAGTATTCTGATGATTTTGAAGATATTTCTGAAACATGTAATTAAAAAAATTCTGATACTGAAATCCAAGGTGTGAATGTCATATCAAAGTCCATTCAACCTAGTCCGTTACAAGTACAAGTAAAAATAAACTAAGATTTATTAAACCACCTGTTACTCAAGCCCAATGTAGGAGTGTAGGTTTGAGAAATAAATTAGACAAAAACACGTCATTTAATACAAGTAACAGTCCAAAGCCAAATTTAGAAATAAATTCAGTAAGTCAAGGAAACTCTCCAGGTCTCTATGATGTGTCTATGGAATGTTAAAAGGGGCATTACAAGACATGACCGAAAAAATTGTAAATGCCATACAAATTGCTTTTACTAAATACTTGCCGGCAAGTTCAATTATAACTGCATCCAGAAATGGCTGTGATGATTGAATGAAACAAAAGTTAAAGAGAGGGTTAACAGGTCCAGTCCCAATAAACCAAAGAAATCTAGAAGTTCCATGACTATGTGAGTTAGAGCAAATAAGGTTTTAGAACCAAGTGAATTAGATTGTTAGAGTTCAGACGCATCAAGTGGATGCAATTCTGACACTGACAGTATTAGTACAAGTATTGTTACAGAACAAAGATCAAGAACTTGGTTTACTAATGCTAAACTCCCTTCTTTTACAGGAAGAGAAAAATGGGAGGTTTGGATTAATAACTTTGAAGCAGTTGTTTCTCTGAAAAATTGATATGAGAGAACTAAACTAAGCGAGTTGCTAACCAGACTTCGAGGTGAAGCTGGTAATTTTGCTTTTGATCAGCTTAATGATAAAACTTTGAAAAGTTACTCTTAACTAGTAAGAGAACTGAAAAAAGGATTTGGAGTTTTTGAAAATTCGAGAACTTATAAGGTTCAATTTAACAAAAGGGGACAAATGGGTAAAGAGAGTCCAGCAGATTACGCTGCTGAACTCAAACATATTTATGATAAGGGATACTCAAACAGAGATGCTAAAATAAGGCAAGAATACCTATTACAAAGGTTTATTATGAGACTTACAGACCATAATGCAAAGGTTCATTTGCAGTTGATAAAAGAACCTAAAACCATTGAAGAAGCTGTTCAAGAAGTGATCACATGCATAGAGGCTACTATAGGCAACAAAGATGATATTGGGGGAAATTTAAGAAGGTTCGACAAGTAAAGAAAGATGATAACCAACCCCAAAAAAAACAAGCCCCATTACCCAAGAAGCCATTAAATATTCCTTTGGAGAATAGGTGTAATAATAACACAATAATAAAGACAAGGACACAGTAACCTTTACAAAAAGTGAATTACAGCAAATTTTTGACAAAATGTACAATGATAAAAAGAAAATTGAAGAGTCAAAAGTACCAATGCAGGGAGACACCCCTGGTTATATAAATTCTGACCGCTGTCGGTTTTATAAACCCAACAGGCAAACTCCTGATTATGGTCAAGAGCAAAGAAAAACAAACATGGGTAGAACTCCCAATACCGGATATACCCCATTGTGTTATTTTTGTGGCCAACCTGGCCATTATGCAAGGAATTGCTACAGTAATCCAGATAGAAAGACGGATAAATACAACAAAATTGACCCCCAAATTCACAGGACAAACTGATACTAATTTGAGTTTAAGGATCCCAACACCCCCCAAAGTAATATATCACAAAACCAAGTAAAACCAGAGGGGTATTCTTTAAACTAGAGCGGGTTGACCCTAATGATCAGGAGTTAACCCATAAATTTATTGAAAATGGTCAGCAAAAGGGATTTATTGAAAAGCATGAACCAAAAGCAGCATAAAAATAGAAATTAGTGAACAGAATTTGAATTCTTGTAATTATGATGAAAATGAAAATTTAGTGCAAAGTAGTAAACATGATGATGTATTTTCTATTTTTCAGAGTGAGACAATTGTTGTTAGTTCTAATTTCGAAGTGGGAAAGGAACAATTAGAAAATAAAGTTATTGGACGACAAATACTCCGAAGTGATTGAGTCTATGTCGAGGGATATGTCCAGGGATCTGAGGTGAATTTTAAGGTTGACACTGGAGAAGTCCGAACACTTATCGGTACATGCTTTTAATAAAATTCATCATTTTAAGAGACCAAACGTTGACAAATCTGATACTTCATCTAATACTGATGGTAAACCCCTGAATGAGCTAGGGAAAGCCAATTTTGAAGTAATATTAGGAGATTTATGTTTTCAAACTAAAATAATAGTTGCAAATATAGAAGATGAGGCATTACTGGAATAAGAAGTTTTAATGAATGGGGACCTGCAGATATAAAGTTAAGGGATGGTCTTATGCTGCTTGGTGGCCATGTTATGCAATGTATCCAAATTGGCCAGGTCAATAAGCCAGTAAGAAAAGTTTTTATAGCAGAAAATTGTGAAATAGCCCCAAGATGTGAAGTTTTGGTAGATGTTTTATTGACCGTTACGATGATGACTCAAGTAATGAAATAAAGAATTGTATTTTTAAAGCTTCCACAGAGTTTTTAGAAAGGTATCCACTTATTATGGCACCTAGTTTGGTCGACATAACTACTAATGTAACATGTAAAGCCAGGATAATGAACCTTTATGATACCACATATAAACTTTATCAAGATGCTGCTGTTGGTTCAGCTGAAGTCATAGATCAGGAACCAATTATTTTATTACAATATGAAGATAATACTGAGACCAATAACCAAAGTAATATTAGAAGTTTAAAAATACAAACTCAGTCAACTGGGAAACAAATGAAGGCCTAATAAGAAGTTTGAGTAAGAAGGGGACCATAGATTGGGGACAGACAGATAATATTTCACCACATCTATTAGATTTGTTTAATAAAATTGCACCATGTCACTCAGAAACAGAGAAAGCTGCCATAGCAAGCCTACTTAACAAATATTCAGATACCTTTTCAAAAGATGAACCGACTTGGGTAGAACAAACCTTATTGAATTCAGTATAGAAACTAAAGATGAAAAACACATAAAACAACCCCCAAGAAGAGTCCCTATTGCTTATGCAAATGAGGAGGCAAAAAAATTGAGCATATGAACAGACAAGGAATAATTCAAAAATCTACGTCACCTTGGTCCAGCCCTCTTATTCTAGTTTTGAAGAAAAATGGCAAAATTCGTCCATGTGTGGATTACCGTGAATTAAACTCAGTAACAGAAAAGGGTGCATTGCCCCTCACAAGAATACAGGATTGATTAGACACCATTGCTGGTGCTGCAATATTTAACACATTTGATGTAACCAGTGGTTTAAATCAAATTCCCGTCCGTAAAGAGGATATGCCCAAAACTGCCTTTGTTACAAGGTATGGCTTATATGAATTTGTCACTTTACCCTTTGGAGTTGCCAATGGGTCCCTTGCTGTCAAAGACTCATGGAACTAGTTCTCCATGGCCTTCAATGGCAAATTCTATTGGTATATTTAGGTGATATCATTCTGTTTTCATCAAATTTTTCCCAACATTTAGAAAGACTAGATATGGTACTTGGATGGATACGTAATGCAGGTTTAAAATTAAAGCCAGAAAAATGTAGCATTTTCCAAACCGAAGTAACTTTTTTGGATCTCATTTTGAGTAAAGACTGGATTCGACCAGACCCTAATAATATTTTCAAAATATTGGAATGTCCTGTCCCCAAAACGGTGAAGGAAGTCCGTCATATTCTAGGGCTCGGAGGTTATTATCGAAAGTACATTCAGAACTATTCTGAATTGACCAAACCTTTAACAGAATTAACCAAAAAATCCATGAAATTTGTTTGGTCTAAAAAGTGTCAAATTGCTTTTGACAAACTTAAACAACACTTTGTTAGTCCAGGTATACTTGCATACCCTAGAGATGAAGGCCAATATGTACTTGACACTGATGCAAGTGATGATACTATAGATGCAGTGCTTCAAAAAAGTCCAAGACGGCATAGTTAAGGTCGTAGCTTATGGAAGCCGCACATTAAACAAGGCTGAATGCAATTCCTGTGTTACCGACAAAAAATTACTTGCATTAGTTACTTTATCGAGTATTACAGACAATATCTACTAGGCAGAAAGTTTACAATAAGGACAGACCATGGCTGTTAAGTCTTAAAGAGCCCAAGGGTCGTATTTCTAGATGGATTGAAAGTTTATTAGCCTTCGACTTTTCCGTAGAATATCGACAGGGTTCTAAACACAAGAATGCAGATTTTATGTCCAGATGTAATAAACCAAAAGACTGACTGCCCCTTAAATGATAATATGGAATATTTAAAATGTGGGCCATGTCAAAATGTTTCAAAAGATCCACTGAAATGATGTGTAGTATAAACCTCCCTCTCCTAAACACAGATCCAAAGGTCCCCTAATCACAAGATATGATTGTGCTAAATGCAGTAAAAACTAGACAACAGACTGAACAAGACAACAACTTTACTGTTTGGAATATTGGACACAGCAAAGATGATTTGGGACACCTACAGAAACAAGATCATGACATAGGATACATTCTTAAATGCAAAATGGCTGATAAAAATCTAATTGATAATGAATTGCAGGATAAGAGTCCTACAATTAGACATTACTCTCATTTGTGGGATAGTTTGATCCTAAAAGAGGGATTGTTGTTCAAAATATTTACAAATCAAAACAATACGGGTAAATATTTACAATTTTTGTCTCCTGATAAACTTAAAGCTTAAATTATGCAACAAATGCATGACTTTATTATATCAGGACATCTCGGAAAGAGAAAACTACTGAGAAATTATTGCAACGCTTTTACTGGTATAACGTACGAGATGACGTAAAAATATGGATTTCTAAATGCGATGTCTTTGGCGCAAATAAATAACCAGATAAAGCAGCTAGGGCTCCACTTGGGAGCATGCCCACTGGTGCACCCTGGGATCGACTTTCAATGGATATCCTGGGTCCATTTCCCCAAACCCCAAGAGGAAATCGTGATATTTTAACAATTACAGACCATTTTTCCGAACGGGTTGAAGCCCTTGCGATTTCTGATCAAACAGCACTAACTTGTGCAGGTATACTCCTGAATGAAATTATATGTAGATATGGGTGCCCCCTATCCCTGCACTCCGATCAGGGAGGTAATTTTTGAGAGTGACCTCTTCAGTCAATTGCGCCAACTGTTGGAAATTAGAAAAACAAGAACAAGTCCGAGATACCCAAAAGGAAATGGACGGTGCGAACGCTTTAATCTTACTTTCCTTGGAATGATAAAATCTTCTATTAAAGGGAAACAAACAGATTGGGACAAAAAAAAATTGGGATGCTTAATAGGGGCATATAGATCTACACCTAGTGACAACACTACTTTGACATCAAATCTTTTGATATTTGGGCATGAAATACGAATTCCATGCTAAGTCATGAAGGGGGTATCCCTCTCAATACTGATATAAGGACATATCCTAATTATGGGGAACATACCCAACAGATTATAGATAGCTTAAATAAAGCTCACCATATAGCAAGACAACACACCAAGAGAAATGAAAAAAAGACAAAAAGATTACTACGACAGAAAGTCAAATTTGTCTATTTTTCAGATAAATGATAAAGTTTGGTATCTATTTGGGCCACGGAAAGATATAAATTCAAAGCTACAAACTCTTTTTACTGGTCCTTGCTTAGTAACAAGAAAATTCAACGACATAAACTATGAAATACAACTAGACGAAATGGGAACCAAAAAGGTCGTAAATCATGACAAGTTGAAAATATATAAAGGGGCAAATATTCCAAAATGGATGAAACCCAAAATGAAGAAAGGCAAATAACAGTGTATATATATATGATAATTATATACACTTTGTATATAGAATAACAAATTCACAGATATATTAAATTAAAATATATATGTAAATATGTATATTTTTGTCATTGACTTAGTGTTTACTTATGTTAGGCAATGGAGCCTGACTTATTTTGAAATGCATCTTTTATACCTGGAATGTATATATCGCTTTGTGTTGAAGTAAAGATGATATTTAATTTCAATGGTTTTGTTTGTTTTAACCTAAAAATGTTACCCAAATACTGGAACGCAGGAATTAAGAGGTTATGTGTACTTTAATGCCAAAGTCAAGTCAGAGGTCATGTGTACTTTAATGCCAAAGTCAATTCTGAGGTCATGTGTGCTTTACCAAGCATTGAGTTTACAATAAATTCCACCAAAGTAGATAGTATGGATGAGTATAAAAATAACTACTCTAATAAATATGACCCACAATAAGCTTTTTTCAAAAGAAATTCTGTGTGTGTGTGTGTGTGTGGTATACCTTGGGGAGTCCTTGTGGAATGGTGACAAGGTACTCAATATACTTTTATATTCTTTCAGATGTCATCACTACTGAAAGTTAATAAATACAACAAGAAAGGTCTTGTATTTAAATGTCTACACTGTCCAACTGAAATGCCAGTAATGGGTGAGATAAATAGAGTGGAGGGTCATACTATGAAGATGCATTTGGCACTGGACCAAAATAAATTCTATTGTACTCTATGCATGTATAGGGCCAAGGACAGGGGCCCCTTTTTGAGGCATACTACCACGTTTGGACCTCATATTCGTCAACAAATGGAAAGGGGAGTTAATATGAAGGAGATGAGTATTATCTACAGAAAAAAACCCTTTCCCTCACCAGACAGTAGTTGGGAAAGACTTAGCCCCACTAACACAACTGCAAAGTGCTACCCACTGGGCTGAAAGGAGTAGAGTACACATGCCTAATACAACCCAGCCTAAATAACAACACCTTCCAGTAGTTAACGTTCAACAACAGCAAAATCAACAAACAATACCTCACAGTCCTACAAAACCTTCAATATTTTATAACCTATCAACAAAAAAACTAAGGAACATTCCAACAACAATAAACAATACTAGTTCATATCTCAATTAGTATTTACAGATACATGAAAGTTCACTGTTAGTACAAGATCGGCCTCTTTCAACTACTACTGTTTCTCTAACTTTAACTGTAAACATGGTACCGGTATATACAAAATTAACCATTGGAAACCCGAGGGCATCAACTCCACTGACTCAGACAGTGGAGGAGCCATTTTCCCCATAGGTGAGCTCCCCGTTACGAAGGGTCATTGAAAATGATAAGAAGGAGGACTTGAGAGTCCAGTTTATGGATTTTGAACCACTCCATGACATTTCTGTTATTAATGCAAATAACCATGATATTAGTACATGTATGTCTACCAATAATGAAAAAACTAGTCCAAAAGACAACAACAATGCTCATGATGCAGCTAAATGTAATGACAATAATCAGACCACTAGTAACAGTCAACATCAAGAACTAGTGAATGCCATAGGTAAACTCAAGCAAACTAACAACAAGATGAGCAAACCAAATGCAACAAAGATCTAACTTCTGCAATTTGCTTTTTACGTAGACAGGTCAGGCAGCAAGAACGTTCACTAAACAAACAACAAAGTTGTATCGACCGACTGCTCAATAGCAATTGCAATCAACAATCTTAAACATTCCGTTCATTAAGCAGATGTATCCCATACGTAAAACCTAAACCTAAAAGTGCCAGGAAACCTCAACCAGTGAAATCAGTTGTAAAACAAGCAGACAATTAAGACATTATTATATATTTATATGAACATTGTATTTTATGAAAATTATGTGACAATTAATTAAGGGAAATTTTAAGATAATTTAGCAATTTCCTATGTAATTTGGGGTAAAAAAATTAATATTGTAGAAAAAGATAATCTCTTTACCTTAATTAGCTTAAAATTCAAACATTTTCAAAAAAGAAGTACTGGTAGTTTTATTTTTTTAAGCTTTCAATATAAAGATTTCTTTTAACTGAATTAAGCATTTTTTAGATTTTTGCCAAAATAAATTATTGAAATTATTTTTTGATACATGTACTTTCTCTTCCACTCTTTCTTCAGATTCCACGTAGACCTAATGATATCATTCTATGGTACAGTATTTTCTTCATTTTCAACATATTTTACAGTATCGTTTCATTTTTCATACCATATCTTTTTAAATTCATTATTCACTGGTCAATATTGCAACTCTGTCGACTACTATAGTCCATAATGTATTACTTAGCTTCATTGTTATTGGTTAAACTCAGCTTACAGGAAATATACTGCTATTATTGGGAAACCTGAAAAAACATGTTATTACGTAATTAAGTTTAATATTGAAACATTTTCGAGGACGCCAAATGTTTGATTTTAGGGTAAAATGTAGGGCATGACAAGTACAACTGGTGTTATATATGTGTATGTAATTTTTTTTGTAATGTTGTATTCTATGAAATGTGGCGATTTCCATCATAAGAATGATCGAATGCAAAACCCATTTACATATCATTGTGGTTGGAAATTGAAAATATATTGTAGAAGACTTAAAGTAACTCATTCATTAAATAAATGTTTTATTTGAGTACTCAATGCAGTGTATTCTCATTGTTGTAGACTT
Source organism: Modiolus philippinarum (assembly GCA_002080025.1). NCBI lineage: Eukaryota > Metazoa > Mollusca > Bivalvia > Mytilida > Modiolidae > Modiolus > Modiolus philippinarum. The sequence continues at coordinate 111,764 of MJUU01019254.1, forward strand.
ATTTTAAAATATTGAATAATCCTTTCATCACAGTATTTTGTTTTAAGTAACAAGTAAACCATTGTGAAATTTTATGGGATAATTTTTCACACACACAAATTGCGACAAAACAATTTTGATAATGAACTGTCAATAATTCTTACATTTAATTACTAATTTTACCACAAATTGGAAGTTCAAATATCCATCCATAATTTGAATGAATGTTGATAAAAATCCATCGTGTAAATTTCAGCATGTCGTCTGCTAACAAATTTGATGAAGTCCACGTGGTAATTTTCATAAACTGGTAAAAACTCATTTTTATGCTGACAACTGTCAAGAATCTGGAATTGTCACTAAATGCAGACATTTTTGCATTACTTGTAATAAAAATAGTTTCCATAATATTCGCTTGTGTAGTCATCTAGTTCTTTTGTAGAGTTAACGAACACTGGCCATTGTCGGGCACTTGCCACTTATGAATAACAATATGTAAATGTGCATGCGCACTGGTCGCCAACGTCACGAAAGTCAGTCGAAGTTTCCATAAAATTTCACTTTTCACGCATTGACAGCGGCATCGATCGTCATAACACATATTCATAAGATCATTGTAGACTGTTTATGTCGTTTTTTGAAGGCTGACAACTCCTGTAATTAATAAACCTGTCCATTTCTCACAGTCGTGATTTCTGCACGTTTCCAACTTTGTTTACCAGTCGTTATTTCCGGTGGCGCTGTACATGTTTATTTTTTGCAAAAGATGTATTAAAAATTTATTTATTAGGTACAAAATGAATAATTCAGTTACTCAGAATATGTTTTTATATTGTTAGTTACAAAATTTTATTATTGTGTAAAATTTCTAAAATGTCCAAAACGTTGGCGTCTAATTAGTTGTTTCTATCCAACATCCATCATTTTTTCCAACTTCCAACAAAAATTCCTACAAGTGACGTAAAATACGCTTGCTTTTCAGTTCTGCTATAAGTGTTGGCTGTAACAGTTAGTATTTTTGGAGTTAATTTATTTTTCTTAAATTTTGTTAAATTTCTGATAAGTTATAATGAATTTCTGAATTTTAAAGTCAAAAGAACAGTAATAATTCAGTTTTAAAGTGCATTTTTGTTTTTAGCGGACTCTTAGGAGCCGGTCTTCTAGTATTTTGATCTTTTTCTGATAGCATTATTTTATTTAAGCATTTTTTTGCAAATGATTAATTTTTATTTAACTTTTCACTTTTTGGAGGCAGAAGCTTCTGTTCAGAAACTTAACTTTAGTAATTCTAATGAGAAAAGCTTTGTCATTTCATATTTAAAACTTTCCCATCAATAGGAATAAATAGAGACATATTTGGATTAGGGAATAGTGTCAACGAGGTGTGAAAGCTATTTAAACTATTCAATTGAATATTATTATTCAATTATATATATATATATATATTTATTTATTTATTTGGTTTTCAGGTTTTTGAAAATGACACTTAGAAATCTTTCGTTTTTTATTCGGTTTTCCAATTGTTTTGATATACATGTAATCTGCACTGATGAGACATATTTTTTGTTGAAATGGCCATATGCAGAAGATAAATTAGCTGCAATTTTGGGTACTTGATTGAAAAAAAATTACAATGAAAATAATCATTTTGGCTTAAACCATCTGCCTGTGATGAATTTTTCATCTGTTTTTATCAATTCAGATTCAGAGTCTGAGTCTGGGTCTTTTATTATTAAATATTAATTTTTTGTTGATTCCATTGGGATTCGAACCCCCTCTGTCAAGGTTCTACGGGTTTAAAAGTCTAGTGCGGTACCACTGGACCACCACTGCCATGTTCAAATTTCGGTTAATTAATATACTTAAGTCTCGTATTACGAGTCAAAATAAATTTGTAGTTCTTTATATTTTACATCCCTTTGGACTCACACAGGGAGCAGTGTAATCTGTCTTTAATATCTGTGCATTCGAAGAGCAGCCAAATCCCTCGGTGGAAAGGCAATCTCGATATTCATGTCTCTAATTCTAACCCCGTTGGGTTCCTACAATAGACCGTTATATTTAAATTTTTAGGCCCTGCATTGGCGTAAATATTCGCAAATCCGGGGAGATTGGCAAGTTTCCACGTTGACTGAATTTATAGACAGCTTATATATATATATTATATATATATATCCTACATTTGAGATATTCATATTTATTTAAATTGTTGTGCGCGGGCGGGCCTGTTATATTGCCATTTTCCCCACATGCCAGTTTTTCCCCCGGGGAAATACACTGGATCGATCAAATTTTTCCCTCTAGGAAATTTTGGATCAGAGTCGTTTTTCTCTCGGAAAAACTGGTATATGTGTACATATTGCCATTTTTCCCCATTCCAAAATTTCCCCTTCATTTGAATTTAAATGATCGTGTCCATGCTTCATAAAAGAATCGTACATATGTCTTTATGAAATGTTTTGTTGCATGAATTGTAAAAATATTAAAGGACTAACCCTGCATATTATGTATTCTGTGATTGCTGAACATCAACTAATTTGCGGATCCAGAGGTATATCCGTGGTTCTGATCCGCTTTTTTGCTCGCCTGGCTTTTGCCACCACTTGGTATCCGTCGGCCGTCCGTCCGTCGTAAGCTCACTTTCAAAAATCGTGAAACCGCTTTGCCAAATTGAACAAAACTTCCACTGAATAATTACTAGGGTATATAGTTTCAAATTTGTGTCATTTCTTTGTCCTCTACTAGGTCAAACAACATGGCTGTCGTTGCTAAAAAAAGAACAGAGAAACTGATTGCAGTATTTGGCAAATAACTCAAAAGCCTTTACAAATATAAACAAAACTGACTCGTGTATAAAGATCAGCATGACAAGGTCTACCCACCTAGCAGACACGTTAATTTTATCAGATTAAGTCCATTTCTCAATAACTTTAGTGGTCCATGTATGTCAATGATATTAAGTATGTCGTAGGTAGTACATGTCAGCCCAGCATATAACTTTTGTCCTTGACCTTAATACATAGTCTTATCTTTAATTTTAAACAACGATATCCCTTATTGACTATGCAGTCCCCCGGGGGTAACTTCATATATATTGGTATATGGGGACGTGTGGCAAATTTGGGTGCTTATTTTACAAATTGTTGTATTTATTTGATGCTCATTTTCCCCATTTCATATTTATTTTGGTCTATTTTAAACACATCTGGTATTAATTTGTGTTGTCTTTTCAATTTTGTATAAATATTGGTGAAATATTGCAAGTAGATTTATTCAAAAATCAAATTTTAATGTGAATTGACAAATTTGATATACAAAATTTAAGAACTGCCCCTTTATCTTCTATTACATTTACACTATACATTAGTATTTTATGGGCAGTGCTAAAAAGTTCCATCCTAATAAAGGGTGGAGCGTAGGGCCCGTACACCAACCTCTCAATCTGACATTCAACTCAATTGTAACTATCGATTGGTAACACCAGGGATGTCCTAACTCTTTAATATTTTATATATATTGAATTAATTTTGTTTATGGCTGATAGTTAAAAGGTGATATATTTGAGGTATTGCTAATTAGTATTTCTTTTTAAATTGTTTTTGTTTGTTTATTGTAGTAGATTAAATAATACTATCTCGGTGATTAATTATTAGAGAAAGACGTTTTTCAAAAACATGTTGTGCAGATGTTATAGTCATCAAGTCAGATATATCTAAGCGATAAGATCGAATATATTAGTTGTTAATTTACAACTCATATAAAGTTGATAATCAAATGGCTATTTGATCTTATATTTCGTATTTGATTTAATCAATTGCCATTATTGAATAATATTGTTTATTATAATAAACTCTATTCCTCATTTATTTTTGTATTGATGAATAAATATATTTTTATATTTATACATGCTAATTAGATTTATCACCATATTTCGGATTTTACCCAATCCATCATCAGCCATCCGGGATTGATCTATTGCTGATCAGTTAGGACAGGATATGCTGTTGTTAATAGTTACATTGGTTATTGTATGGTTTTCTTGTATATTTGGTCGTTTTTAGAATTTAATTTAGTAAATTTTAGTTGGCATGTACTTTTGCAGATGTTAAGTATTGTGATAGGTTTTTCCTCGTTTGAAGGCAAATAATTCATAACTGATTGCTATATATTCTATCATTTCAGAATAA
>MJUU01019255.1:16266-42012 GCA_002080025.1 Modiolus philippinarum
TTATCCACAAAGATATCCAAACAAGCATGACATATATTTATTTCAGTTCAATTTAACAAAATTTTTGTAACATACATTTATTATGAACAATATTTTGAGATATACATGTAGTTCACCTTTGCTTGAAAAAAAGCTATAAGTAATAGACATTAAATCTATATGAATCAAATTTTTATCAACTATTGGATAAAGACTGAACATTGAACGTCGAGTTATGTTGCATCAATGTCGTCGACTTTCATTCTTATAACGTCATAATGTAAACTACAAAATCCAAGGCAATGACGTCAATGCTTCAACTGCGTTGTATATAAAATTTCAAAGGAGTAGGGGCAGTAAGGGCCTTATTTGGCCTGAAAAATAAATTTGGTTGAATTCACAGAATTTTCTCATTGAAATGTTCTATTGGTATAGCTTTTCAGTTAACAGTAACATTTCTCAAATGTTGATGTATGATTACTGAGTTTTTGAGTGTAGAAGAATGGACAAATTGAAAATTTTGCCGAAAAATGACAAATTTGACCAATTTTGACTACTTTTTCTGTATAGGAAACGTAGAGCACATGCAAGAATCACAAAAATATTTGTATGACATGTTCATTTCATTTGTACCAATGAGTTTGTAAATTATCTAATTGGTTCTTGAATGTGCTCGATATTTTCGGTTAGGAAAACTGTTGGATACATGACTAAATACCGAAGTAACTGTGAATTTGAATTCTGCATATGCGCATTTCGATAACTTATGTCTCTTCAGTGCAGATAAAATCTAAACGTTTGGAAGACCATAAACTCAAAGATGTTTAAAAACTGATAGAGAACAAATAACCAATATGATCTAAATGTAAAGCCAAAATCAGCTAAGGACAGAGCTTTGTATGAGGGAGATACTCCTTAGTTTTCATCAAAATTTACAAAAATTTAGATATTGAAACGTTCCAAATAGAATCGGATTTCAGGTCAGCACCGAAGTACTGACTACTGGGCTGGTGAATACCCTCGGGGACTAACAGTCCACCAGCAGTGGCATCGCCCCAGTGGTAACAAATGACTAAATACCGAAGTAACTGTGAATTTGAATTCTGCATATGCGCATTTCGACAACTTATGTCTCTTCAGTGCAGATAAAATCTAAACGTTTGGAAGACCATAAACTCAAAGATGTTTAAAAACTGATAGAGAACAAATAACCAATATGATCTAAATGTAAAGCCAAAATCAGCTAAGGACAGAGCTTTGCATGAGGGAGATACTCCTTAGTTTTCATCAAAATTTACAAAAATTTAGATTGAATATACGAACTTTGGTCTATTTCTATGAAAAAACTCAAAAGTAGCCTTTTTATGACGTCAGAACTGTACCTTTTGTGACATCATTGGTTATAATTTTTGTATTATTTCTGTGAATGGGATCTCAACTTTGAAACGAACATGAAAGAAAGTCTTGGGTGCTACTTAGAAATTCACTAGAATCTTGCGCCAAATTAACCCCTTATCGCACCTCGTCCTTTCGGTATAATTAATCTGTATGAAATGGCATGTTGTCGATTCTTTCATCCCATAATGAAGAAGGCAAATGTAAATCTTTAGATTTGCAAAACATGTGTCCTAGTCCTGCCTCCCTTTGTGTAACGATGCGTTCAATATAGGAAACATTGCGGTGTTAGCAAGACAGTACAACAGCTTTCAAGAATATTTATTTCACAGAATTTGATTAAAAGGGTTAAAGAAATGAGGATAACTTTCGAGAGTATGCTTCAACTCTCACGTCTCTCGATTTGCATTCGTCTAGACGCAGTTGGTCGTTAGGCAGCTTGTCCGCCATACTTGAGGGTTGTAGGGGATGAACGAGATCGCGTAAATCTTAAAAAATTGCCCGTTTATATTTGTCAGATTAAGATTAAGCTATAATTTTATTGTGTTTTATGGTTTCGGGATCTTTTTTATGAAGCAACTAAAGGAATTGAGAACATAATGCGAGATTTTCCGAGAAATACGAAAGCATTATCAATTTCTTCTTCTACCTTTAACATAATAGTGGATATAACTAAAAGCTGCATCGTGTAAAATTAGTATTATTTTATTTACTTAATATTTATGCACTACCCGGGTCTTTTTACAATGGCATTGAAAAACATGACACCGTAGGCCTATACTATTTGTATGCAAGTACGAAACAACTGCAAAACCAGACAGATTTTGGCAATCAATGTTGCACTCAAAAACAACCTCTCTACATATAGAAGGAATTGACGCCCTTTATCACAAAGCATAAAAATTACGTTTTGAAAAAAGGAGACAATTAAAAATTACACAGTACTTAAAACAAAGGTTACATCATCTAAGCACTGGACTTCAGAGAAATGGCACAGTTAGATTATTCCTTGATTTGTTACACCATTTGGCTAATGGAGGGAGAAAGTATCATCCAGGCATACAGTTGAACAAACAAGATAAAAGGACAGTAGATGCCGAAGGGCCTACTACAGCTTAGTTTTATATGACATCATTGCTACTACCTCAGTAAATAGCTATTGTATTTTTCATTTAGAATTTGTAAAATCCTATATTTGTTGTAAAATGTTAATTTTTTTTATATTTTTCGTGATTTCGTGTTGTATACACAGTAGAACTTGCCAACCCTTTCGTAGCACCTGCAGTCACTCTAAGGTTTTGAGAGTTCATATTGTTGGTGCTTAATTTTGATGTTTTATGTTAGTGATGATCGTATGTTTCGTGTCTTGATTTCCGTCTTTTAGAGTTTTTTTTAAATAAATTATGAAATGTGTTTTAAAAAATGATATCCACTGAGATTTTCTTTTGTTTTTTTCTAAGTGATTTGAGTAGAAATTCAAAAACAATAAAAAACAAAACACAGTAACATTGGCTATTGTAAGCCTTTAAATCAGCATGCCTATTCAGGTACTGCAGTCCGTAATTCACGTACTTTAGAAAACATGCACGAGCAATTTCACAAGTCAAAACGTGCATGCACGCATCTTTGAAGTAATTTGTCATTGAATATTCTGATTGTAAGATCAAAATATAGAGTTTACATCAACAGTTAGTCTAAGTATGTTGTGCAATTTGATTATTTGCTTTTGATGATTCTTTTCCAGTTACCAAAGCCCTTTCATATTAAAGTCGTTTTTAGGTACCCTACATAAATGCTTTGTACCTCCAACTCGAAGGTTAAAGGTTGCATGCACAAACACTGCAAAATGGTGTGGGTATGCGTGTGGGTATGCTGTTAAATTGTGTACATATAATGAGTTAAGCAAAGAACAACCTATGCATTGAGACAAACATGTACTTAGACCAATACAACAGAAAAAATATGGCAAATAGCACATTTAAAAAAAATAATCAGTAGCAACTAGTACATTGGTACAACACATAAAAGAACAATAGTAGAAAATAACATGTAATCATTATTAGTGCTCTTACTTGAATCCAAAACTTGAAGTCATCATTGTTTTACAGTCGACATCACGATCTTGTTAATTGCTATAGCATATCTATGTCCTGTTGACAGCAGGTCTTTCCTTTAAAACACAACTTTGTTCTTATCTTCGTTTGGATTTGACTTTACACATGGATTTACATCTGGAATTGACATGTGTGACACGGTAGGTTATACTAAAAATGAAAAGACTTACTCTTCTGGTGAACGTGATCTCATCCATGGTTAATTTGACCCGTTTTGTTGATCTGTTTCGGTTTCCCTATTTTTCTACTTTTGTCGTACTTGTGTGATGTTTTTGATTCTTTGAGTTTCTTGTGTTGTTTCTTGAATATTATGCACATGTATATATTAAAGCACTTATGACAGCAAAATAAAGTTTTTTTTAAAACTATTTCAATTCTAAAACGATTTTCGGAAACTTGTTCAAATTTTAATTTCATTTTATTGATCTTGTTATTCGTTGTGGTTATTTGTATTCTTAAGGCTAATGCTGTTAAGCAAATGGACAATAATGTAAATTAAAAAAATAAATATATATTATATATATATATAAAAGAATATTATTTTGTCAATTTGTTTTTTAATAAAAAAAAATCTTTTTTTACATTTATTAAAGAGATGCTTTTTCTTAAATTACGGAAAATGTTAATCAAATTTTATTCCCGCCCACTAATTTGACATTATTTTCACATTATTATATTTTTTTAATTCATGTTTTAGCCTTTACTCTACTGCTTCTCTTTCACTTCTTTATCTCTGTAAGAATAATATCTGACAAATTGTGTTGTCTTAAATTAAAGTTTCACAAATGTTCGTTTTTTTCAACAATGAAAACCCATGAAATGTCACTTTTCTAGTCTTCAGTTGAAATCGATCATTACCCAAACTTATTCTTTAGATTGGATGTGACTATATTTTACAAATAAAATAACAATACGTAATGTAACTTAACGAATAGATACATTTTACATGTGTAAAGTTTATTCGATATCTTATGTAACAGACATAAGGCCCTCTTCAAACATTATTAAAAAAAAACATATTTATTTAGAATATCATAGAGGTCACATTACTTTGTGGTAATGATATTCCTTTTTCATTTTCTTTCAGTTCTAGTATTTCGTATACCCAATTACTGCTCTCATTATGATAAACTTAACTCGTAAAGAATCGTATTTCAACTGACTCGTTTCTAGGAATGTTTTATAATTTCTAAACCACATTTTATATCAATATATGTGTTCTGTTATCTTAATGTTGGAAATATAAAAAAAAATTATATATCATGAAAGTTCATCATGGATAAACGGCAGTTTTGAATTATTTCATTTGCTTGCATACAACTGCATTTTTAAAAAGGCAGAGTGCATGTTGCACCTTAAGTGAAGTACAGATCAATTATAACAGAAAACGTATAAGGAAATTCTGCAACGGCAAGACGACGACAGGGGACTTACAACAAAAAGAAATACAGTTTTGACTACATGCTTATTTTACGCTGATAATTTGATGATGCTACGTATTCAGTTGTATCTTTTAGAAGCTAATGTCACTCTCAGTTCCATAGGAGTTCACACTGTGATTAAACAAGGACGGGATATGGAGTAAATGCAAATAAAACAAGGCCTCTACAAACACATTGTAGTGCTAAGCAATAAAACATTGCTTTTTTGTTGTTCTTCATCTTGAAGTCACCATTCGACATTTTACATGTTCAAAATTTAGAACGAATATATAGCGCACAAAATGTCCGGAGAATGTACGGTAGGCTTACGTTTTGTTCGGTTGTCATGCGTTGTATATACGTTATTCATTTGTTACTTTTCCGTCTTGCATCCGTTCATGTACGGTAGATTAAATTGGTGAAACGGATTTTTACCGAAGACATAACAGAGTAACCGTTCGAGTTCCGGACTAACAGCGGAAACCAAATGAGCATCCAATGAATGAATTTATAAAAATATGTTGTGTAACGGCCAAAATTAGCATTTTAATCAATAAAAAAAAATTTGAATTGTCAAAGAATGGCACAATTGCAAAATAAACACAAACTATAAAATATTAGGAGAAACAGCTAAGAACAGAAGGAAATGCCCATATTTTCGATCTAATGGCTTCAACTATGAAGCAACCGGACGGAAAACCAAAATTAAGGTCCTGCTGCCAGAACGAGTGAAACATGAACCACTGAAGAATAAAATAATTTATCTAGTTGCCCCCTAGTTGGAGGCCATTAGGCCGATAATTTGATATTTTACGAAAGGAGCATTTGTTCTATTTTTAGCCAGTCTTTTGGTATTTTTTTTAGTTTGTATATTATGTCTTTTTTTACCTTTTAAAATGTGGCCTTCTTTTACCATTTTTATTTTGCTTCAAACGATTTTACAACGATTGCTTCTTATGTGATCATTCAATAGAAGGTGCCATACACTGCCTTTTTAAAGTTGCTTATTTAATTTAGTAATTGCAAGACTTATGCAGTGTTTGTTTATTTGGATTTATATTGTAACATTTTTTTTAAAAATATACCCCAAAACACCAAAATTTAAAAAAAAATGTCCGTTTTCTCACCGCTACTCTAAAGACTGTATAACTTTAATCCGATCTTGGTCTTGAGTATCTTCACTGGAATTTTTGCCTTGGGTCGTTGGTGAAGAAGGTACAAGTTGTAGAACGGTCAAAAGACACAGGTTTAATATAGCAAAGATAACAGGAAACACTTACAATGACCAAAAATTACAACTAGAAGTGTGTTTTGATACAATAACGAATGTCACCCCCTAGTACGTAATGTTCTTTCAGTGATAAAATACAAGGACGTTTAATGCTGCCACCAGGTAGACATTCAATCCAGCTAGACAATATGCACAACTAAAGCATGACTGTCAACAATCCTGTGAAGTTTGGTTCAAATCAAATGAAAGATGTAGGAAAATTGGCGTCCACAAACTTGCAAAATTCTGAGACAAAAAGGGGCATAACTCCCACAAAAATTAGCTAATCAATCCGGCGAGATGATATGCACAACCAGGTATGATGGTCAACAATTCTGTGAAGTTTGGTTAAAATCCGATAAAAAGATGTGGGAGAATTGGCATCCACAAACTAAATTTTGCAAAACTCTAAGTCAAAAGGGGGCATAACTCCCACAAAAATTAGCTGATCAATCTGGCGAGACGATATGCACAACTAGGCATGATGGTAAACAATTCTTCGAAGTTTGGTTAAAATCCGATAAAAGATGTAGGAAAATTGGCGTCCACAAACTAAAGATTGCAAAATTCTAAGTCAAAAAGGGGCATAACTCCCACAAAAATTGGCCGATCAATCCGGCGAAACGATATGAAAGATGTAGGAGAATCGGCGTCCGGACGGACTGACGGAAAAGACAAAATAAATATGTCTCCCCCTTGAGAGGGGGAGACATAATTACATGCCACAATCTAATAGTGAACTGCACAAGAAAAACTATAAAAAGACATACGCAAACTTGAAAATCGCTAACACAATACAACATGTCATTTCAAAGCTGCAGACCAAATTTCAAATCATTCCCTATTGTAGAAGCAATGAAATCTGTGACGAAAATTTTTTAAATAGTAAAAAAAATCATAGTATCGGCAAACAGGAAGTGGACGCCTAGCAACGTGGAATATTGCTTACACAATACAACTCATTATTATCAAGCTTCAGACCAAATTTCAAATCATTCCCTATTGTAGAAGCAAAGAAATCTATGACGAAAAATTTGTTAATAGTAAAAAAATCAAAGTATCGTATAACAGGAAGTGGAATATTTTAGGAAAGGATATGGAGTAAATGAACATTATACCATAACACATACGTTAACTCCAACTGCAAAAATTTTAATGAGCTAAAAATAGCTCTTTTACTGAATGTTGATTTAAAATGGTCCGAACTGTGATTCAAAGTTCCTTGTTTACTTAATACTTGGATGAACATTTTTTTGCCGTCTATGACCTTTCAACAGCAATTGTACCAAGTCACAATCAGGACCATTTCGGTTGATAATTTTTACCTTTTCAGTCTATTTTCTTCAATATAAAACATGCTAAGACGATGTTTACATATCTTAAATGGTCAAAATTTTATTTTCAAATAGACATAATACACAATTTAATAATAGCTCATTAAAATTATTGCAGTTGGAGTGAACATATGTGTTATGGTCTCATGTTCATTTACTCCATATCCTTTCGTAAAATATATAATACACGGACCTTTGAATAATTTCGTTTTTGAATAAGTTGTGTCTTTCTTTTGCCTAATATTATTTTTTAGTAAACAAATATCATTTAAAATAGGTATCAAATGAAAGCTTATTATCTTTAATTCACAACCATTACAAATAATGGCTGCTTTTAGGTAATATAAGCATCATACATAAATAAAACTTACCCCTACCCCTACAAAGGATGGGTTGCATTAAGGCCTTAAATTGGCCCACTGATTTGCTAAAAATAAATTTATTAAAAGCATAATCTATTTGATACCTTTCAACACTGGAACATTTATAGTTTTTAACCACATGTGTATTTTTTCAAAACATTGCTTCATTCCACTGAAATTAGCTCATTTCTAATACCCCTCTCGATGGCAATTAACATTCAGCCTATGGAAAAATAGTCAACATGGGGTATATTAAAACTGTATTTTGACCCTGCCTTGCATTCGGAACCAAGCTAATAATTTTACAAAAGATTACTTATTAAATAAGAACTAAGCATGTCAAATGCCAAGCTGGTTCCGCGTGCAAGTCATATAAAAAATTGAAAAAAAATGGTATTTTTTGAGTAAAATTCAGTGTTTTTTTAAATATTCTGTTTTGTTATCTGTCTTATTTATCAAAGTTTCATTGATTCATATATGCAAATTATAGCTTTATACACATCAAAATTCTCAGTAAATATGGTTTTGCTAATATTCTATACCTTGCATCAGCTTTTTTCTGACCTGGCAATTTGCCAAATAAGCTGAAAAAGATCTGGTTTGATAAGTAGACCATATTTATTTTTTATGAAGTTTCCCTTGTTTGTTTTTTCCCGATATAAAAATGTGTTGAAAAGGGGAAATAGAAGGACTGAAAAAAAATCGGTCTGGTTCGGGGGGGGTGCATGGAAGGAGTTTTCAGCCCACGTACTATATATATATATTATGCCTTGAGCACCTGTAAAAAATTTATATGCAAAACCTGCAGGATGAGTTATTAAGACAAATGATGTACCCATTAAGCAATATTTTCCAAAAAAAATGACAAAATTTAATAATGTGTATTTAAAACTTGTCAACAATCTAAATCCATGAAGTATGCAAATCTTTGATACATGTATAAGAACATTAAAAATCCAAAATAAAAACTTTGCGTCTTCAAAACTGTAAGAGTTATCCGGACAAATGATGTACCTTGTAAGCAGTATTCTGAATAAAAATGACAAAGTTTAACATTGTTTATTTTTCTGAAAAATTATCAAAAATCATAATCCAATAAGTATACAAATCTTTGATATATACACAATAAAAATCCAAAATAAAAACCTTAGGGGTAATCCGGACAAATGATGTACCCTATAATCAGTATTTTGCATAAAAATGACAAAGTTCAACAATGTTTATTTTTCTTAAAAATTATGAAAAATCATGCACATGGATGGACTGAGTGACTGACCAGTCAAAAACTATATACCCTCGACAACTTCGTGGCGTATAACAATGTGTAACACAGTTGACTCAACTAGGTTGTCGAGATGGCCACAAGCAGAAACTAAATACAGCGACAAACAAATACCGAAGCAAGAATTTACAGTTAGTATTAAGGCAGTAGACCTAGGTTAAGGGAGATAACTCTTTAAATCAGTTAGACGTTTGAAATAGTTAGTTTCATCAATGCTTTTTAAGAATTGACGTGAAAAAGAATAAAAAATCATCTATGTTACTCAGAGGCTTAGAATCTGTTTATGAAAATGATTTCAACAAACTCACCTGTGATTTTTAAGAGTTATGTCCCTTAACCTAGGTCTACTACCTTAAGTCATTTGTAACCACTGGGTCGATGCTATTGCTGTTGGACTGTTAGTCCCCAAGGGTATTCACCAGTCCAGTAGTCAGTACTTCAGTGCTTACCCGAAAGCCAGTTTTATATGGAAACTTGCAATATCTATTTTTTGTAAATTTTGTTAAAAACTAAGGGGTATCTCCCCCAAGCAAAGCTCTGTCATTAGCTGATTTTAGCTCTCCATTTACACCATATTGGTTACATGCTCTCTATCGGTTTTTTAACCATCTTTGAGTTTATGGTCTTCCAAATGTTTAAATTTTATCTACACTGTACTAACATAAGTTGTCGAAATGGCAATATGCAGATAATTAAATTTACAGTAAGTTCGGTATTCAGTTATATTATACAACTTATGGAAATTTAAGGGTTATACATAATAATATTGTTGTGAAAGAAGAACTGAACCTGGACAGCCTGGAAGTAAATTAGTACCGAATACCATTTAATGAAGATGAGTTAATTTATATGACAAATTATTATACCTCCTGTAAGAAAGTCCTTCTATAGTAATATAACTCTATTTTTGCATAGTTTTTAAAAGAAATAGCGTTGACAGCACTATTGCAATAGTATGCACTGCTGTTGTGAAGACTATTGATTTCTACGTCAATCATCGTCAATCATCACATGCTGAAGGCGGAGTTTTGATCTGACCGACAAGTGGGTGGTACTTACTCGCATATTGATGTAATTGAATTTCTAATCATCATTTGAAGTTACCCATAGAAAAGAGTGTCGTCTGCTACAGCTATAAGATTTTTTTTTTTGATTTTGACAATATTTTTGTTGACTTTTCATACTGTGAAACATTTCATACAGAAAAGAAACTATTTGTCAATGGAACTTTTCAAAATAGCAAACAGTCGGTATAATAATAATAATAATGTTGTGTTTTACATTGACTATGGAAAATAGTAGCCAGGGTGATGGACAATAGTGCACTCCCCTTCGGGTCTTGCACTATTGTCCATCACCCTGGCTACTATTTTCGCATAGTCAATGTAAAACACAACATTATTATATAAATAGCTGTACGTTACAGTTAATTTAGTTTCTGCTAACGAGTATTAAAAGACTAATACATTTGACTTAAAAGTAACAGCTGATACTCTTGAATAAAAACTAGAAACAAATAATAGAGGTTCAGTTAATCCAAGTTCTGACGGGGGTCATTTAAACAACGTAGAATTGCTCTGTCCATACAAAAGTAATAAAAACCACCACCGATTAAATAGTTAAGAATAGAACTACAATTTAAAGAAATGGAATAATACCCAAAACATGCAAAAAAGAAGAATGGATATACAGTAAATATGGAAAGCTTGGCTTCGGTCTTTGGCCGTGAGTGTACATGTACTTCACGTGAAGCTTCAAACTCCATCACAGTATCAGTTTTTTAATTAAATCGTGTTACACTTTGCTCTATATTTCCTTCACACATACTTGCTTCATTTCGTGTTCCACCCGTAAGAAGATATTGTATAAAAAACAGATTGACGTACTACCATTACTACCCGTATCAGCAAATTGAAAGAGAAACGTGATATTTTATTTTGATTACATGTAGATGACTTTTTTCAAGTAAGAACTCCAGACAGACGTGAGAAGTATGCTCTATATTCATTTCAGTTATGGTGCTCTTGAGAGAATTTCTCATATGGATGCACTTTCATTCTTTCAAATTTTGGCTTTTTATTTTTTTGTTATTTAAAATTGTTATTCTGACCATCTGTTTATTGTTCCCACATCTCATGATTTTATTATGCCAAGTTTTCTTACTATTGGCTCGATGGGTGTCCTGTTGTTGTTCAAATGCCGGTATAGCCTGCTGGTTTTTTTTTGACGGGCAACGAATGACAGCAATCCTAAGAACACTTTGCCAGTTAAGTTTATGTTTGTTGACGATTCCGCATCCATGTGTTAAGTGACATGGATGTGTCACTGCTCGAAATCTAGCAATGAATTCCGATCAAATCAATGATCAGGGCCGTCATGAACTTATTTTGAGGCATTGGTAAAGCTCATTTTTGAAGGCCCAATGGTGACTACAAGATGAAGAAAAAAAAAATAAAAGCGTTGTTTCCTTGCTTAGTTTTACCATGTATTCGTAGAGACTTTGTCCCATTTGCATGTACCCAATATCCCCCATTGGTAATAAAGCCTTCAATTTAAGTAATTCAATAATATTGTTGTCACTAATCGACCACTGTGAACATAAAAAAGGAGGGCATGTCGACCACTGAAATTTGAACAAATGTAATTTGAGTTGATTATGTGATCATAGAAGAGTGTTTGACAGAGGAAGTAGATGGTCACAATGTAGAGCTTGGCACAGTAATGTAGGAAAAATGAAAATTGGTTTTGATCCCTTTAGATCTTAAACGGTAAGAGTTATGTTTAATATTTTACAAACTTTTGAAAGCTATCCAAAGAAAAAGTTATTGAACTATTGACCATATTAAACAAAAGTGGCTACAAACGACGACAGCACCATACCCTTATACGATCTCAAATCTTTTGCAATCGTATACAAAGTGGAAAAAGAAGCTGTAAATTAATATCAAAATATATAAAATGAGAAAATGTTTTAAACCAATAATTTTCTTTCAAATATATAGAGCTTCACTAAAAACTCTTGAGTACCATTAAGTTGAATATTACTGTGACGGTACTATTGTTCGGTGGGTTCCAATTTTCATGGATTTCGTGGTCGGTGAAATTCACGAAATTAAGTTCTCAACGAAATGCATTATTCCCTTGAGTTTCAATGTAAAGAATTAGAAACAACGAATTTAAGTATCAACAAAATAGTGGTATTTATGAAAACCACGAAAATTGATGTCCACGAATAAAAGTACTTCCACATTTGTTTATAGATCCAACCTCATCAAAAAATTTCTAGTTATCAACTCCATGGATGGGCAACGAAGAGAATAAAACAAGGGGAAAATATGGGTGAGTTTTTAATAAAAAGAACAAATTTAAGTATGATATTCCTTGGCACATGCGTCAACTGTCATTATTTCTCCAGCAGTTAATGGTAAGGGGACGTATAGGAACTAGGAGCTTCTATATAACCAGTTGATGTAACTTCACACGCAAAACAAAAAGAATGATATATAAAGTTTCTTCGGTATTAAGTCATTTATATAAAGATGAGCAAGAAGGAATAAAAATTCATTGATTCCCTCTCTAGGTTGACACTAACTTTATCATTCCGGTAGACAATTTAAGACTACAAGATGCCTTACTTAACAAGTCATTCGGTCAAGTAACCTGCCCTTTGTAAGTAAAGCTTTCCAAATTTTGCTTTCCCGTAGGACTTGACTTATTTTCCTTCCTCAGTTTTACTGAATATTTCACCCTTTTAGCAAAATCCTTTTCTATTAATGGAAGATAATTCGTACAGAAATAATTAAAGATACAAATTCTGTTACCCCAAAATTTTTTCATGCAAATCAGGAATAAGTATTAAGCCATGCGAAGTTAATTTATTGATTCTCAGGCCCTCACTCAACCAGTTGTAGGCTTGAAAAAGCCCCTCATTGACCCTATTTTGCCATTTCAATGAAATATAAAGGACCCATCCTCATCCATTCAATCATAATAAAAGATAAAAAAATCACCTCCACCCCTCATCAGTTTCAATAAAAAAATGGTCTGAGAACCACTATGGCCTTATCTTATATATATTAAATTAAAAAATTCTATCTGATGTCAATGCAATTAAAATTAAATTTTTGTTAAATTAGTTTATTTTCCCAGTAATTTCAACCAAAGAATCAGATATTCACATGACAGACTTCATCCCTATTCGGCTATATGGCCGGTGACCCCCAAATGCTGTTATTTTGTCATGTCTAATTATTTTGTTTTGCTTTTTATTATATGTATTTTTTATTTATCTAAAATTTGTAAAAATGTTTAAAGAAAGTGTTATGTGATTGCAATTGCTGCTTTGTAAATATGTTTAAGGAGATGACTATTGATAAGTTGTAGTTCACAGTTCAAGTTCACAGTAACTTCGGTATTTAGATATTTGTTACCACTGGGTCGATGCCTCTGCTGGTGGACTGTTAGTCCCCGAGGGTATTCACCAGCCCAGTAGTCAGTACTTCGGTGCTGACCCGAAAGCCGATTCTATTTGGAACGTTACAATATCTAATTTTTGTAAATTTTGTTGAAACTAAGGAGTATCTCCCTCATGCAAAGCTCTGTCCTTAGCTGATTTTGGCTTTCTATTTAGATCATATTTGGTAATTTGTTCTCTATCAGTTTTTAAACATCTTTGCCTTTATGGTTTTCCAAACGTTTAGATTTTATCTGCACTGAAGAGACATAAGTTGTCGAAATGCGCATATGCAGAATCAAAATTCACAGTAACTTCGGTATTTAGTTATTTGTAATAACTTGTTGTCCAATCCTATTGCCTGTATCTATGCAATAAAATATTATTAAACTAAACACCAATTTTTTTTATTTTAATTTGTGTATGCTCTAATAAATTGTAAGTCATGAAAATGTGAGACAACTTTACTGGCAGTTTTTAGACCAGCATACCCCCATATTCCAGGTAATGTATTCGATGATGGAAAAAAAGTTAATAATATCACTGTTTACAAATATATTTTACTTCTTCATATAACTTAGTAATATTATATAGATCCAGCATCGAAAAAATCTGATACCCAGTCAACAACTGCTACTTCTAGTAAAAAAAGGATAGGCAGGCCAATAAGAGA
Organism: Modiolus philippinarum; assembly: GCA_002080025.1. Classification (NCBI taxonomy): domain Eukaryota; kingdom Metazoa; phylum Mollusca; class Bivalvia; order Mytilida; family Modiolidae; genus Modiolus; species Modiolus philippinarum. Next base: position 30,550 of record MJUU01019255.1, read on the forward strand.
AAAAAGGAGGAAAATGAGTTGTGAATAAACAGAATGAAGCATAGATCAATTACCCACCTAAAAATAGGGGCATATAGTGTTCAGGTCCGTCCCTATTTATATTTACCTACAGGTTAAAGTATCTTTTCTGTAGAAATTTTCGGGGCTTACTAATTTTCGCTATTTTAGCGGTTGGCTCTAACACGTGAAAAATAGTACCTGTGAAAAGGATTTTGTTGTAGAAAAAGCCTTTAAACATTGAAAACCTTAAATATTAACAGCTGCAAATATGTCGATCTTTTATAAACCGCTAAAATAAGCATCCGCGAAAATTAATACATTCACAGTATTGTATGCTGTTGTCATGAAAGTTTTTATGAATACAAATATTAAAGGGCATAATGAAGCAAAAATCATAATTCAAATTTGCCCATGGACCCAACTTCATGCTTCAATGATCACAGAAAAAATGGGTGAAGCCGGGGATTGTATGCGGTTACAACAGGTTTACGTTTCTTTTCTGTGAAGAATGTGTGCTTTTATTTATTATATAAATAAACAAAAGGGAATGAATTTAAAAATCATATTAAAAATTTCCCTGGCACCAACTTATGCTTTACTGATCGCTAAATGTAGCATTATTCAAAGTTCTATCTAACAACCACAACTTAGGTCAAATTATAATGACACCTTAGTGAGCAGGGTAGAAACTAGACACCAGGTTCTTGGGATCCCTTAAAATTACTGAGTCCGATTTGGTAAATTTGGACCTCTCAAAGACAAATGATTTTTATGAAATCTGCATAGCAACAATTCTATTTGGAACACATAACTAAATACCGACGTTACTGAAATTTTTAGTGAAACAATAAATTTAAAGAATTTACTTGCGTAAATATGAGGTTCCAATTTGGGTAATTTCTTGAACTCATTATTTTTGGAATTCAGTACAGCAATGGATTCCACACCCAGCCCTGAACCATGAATGATCAAGTATTTTGCTGGCAAGTGCTACACTCATGTTAAGATTTTGTTATGATGGCTGCTGCTGTATATCAATGTATTTATCGTGATTTAATCTTTTATATTTTTTAAAAAGATGATGAAATTAGAAAGAGGTTAAAAGAACGTGAAAAGAGAGCATCCATTAATAGAGCAATTGATTGATTAAGTAAGAGTTTAATGTCCAGTGAGCAATATTTCAGATATATCAGGACAAGAACAAGTTAATTAATTCAACACAATGTAAATAAAAGAACAAAGAAACCGAAGTGGAAGGGATACCCTGGTCGACGAGATTTGATTGCCATTGGAAAAGAGGAGAAATGGGTAAGGGCAGGAAATTTAAACTTCTATAAGAGTCCCAGTGACTCTTGCTATCTTTAGAAAATATAGAAGGGGTATCTATACTGCATGGAGCATGGCGTTTCTCCGCGCAGTTTGGCTACAATAAGGATTTCCGTTGACCTAACTACCCTGCATAGACAGGGCATTCCCCTAGCCACCGAATGGGTCGCGCCCAGCAGCTCTGCAGCCGCAGCCCCTGAGAAATGATTCAGGTGTCGGGCATTAATAGTACGAAGATGCGTCATTTCCAGGTAGAACAATTTATTACAACAACCTGACATGATCATTGTTTACCCATGTGTACATATATGTGGCTGGGATGAAGAAAAACTACCTTGAAACCATAGGAGAGTCATTTCCGAATTATAAGTCATGTCAGATATGGATGTAGGAGGCAGAATTATCTGCAAAATGTGCAAAATATTCAACAGCCCAACATCATTGTCCGTTCTGATACACAACACCTTCCGCAACAAAATAGTGGTAAATTGGTCACAGTTTTGTTAATGTCATGTGAGAGGGCTGGCACGCCGTGGGAAAGGAAAATGGGGTACCTATTTTGTGAAATCAACTCCTCCTCTTACAGTTTTCAACCCAAATCTTTGAAACATTACAGAATGCACTACTATCTATATATGGAAGATATGTACCTGACTTTATGAAATTAATCGGAATTTTTTCCCCTTTTTTGGGGACTTTGGAACTTCCCTTTTGATCTCTTAAAGCTCGGAAATTGTAAGAGCTGCACCAAATCTTTAAGAAACTGTTAAAAGCTTATAACTACAGGAATTCAAAGAAAAAAAATCCAATCGAAATCCAAAGAAAAAATAAAGATTTACATGTTTTGAAAAATTGCAATTTTGGCCCCTTTGACCCTTTATAGCTCGGAAACAGTAAGCGCGACGCCAAATCTGATTGCATACTCTTGAAAGCTAACAAGGGGAATCCAAAGAAAAAAAATCAATTAACATCCAATAAAACTATAACGCTTTTACATGTTTTGAAAATTGCAATTTTGGACCTTTGACCATTGCATCTCAGAAATGGTAAGAACTACACCAAATCCATTGACATGCTCCTGAAAGCTTAGATGAAGAGAAATCCCATCGACAACCAATGAAAAATAAAAATTTTAAGCAATTTACACATATGCAATTTTTCGCCCCATTTGACCCCTATAGCTCGGAAAGGAAGCAAGTTATCAAAAATCTAATTGAGAGCAATGTATATTTTCATATGAAATTAATTAAAAAAAATGAATCAAAATCAGACTGAAAATAAGAATGATAAAATTTTGAAGACTCGTCCCTATTGGGCCATTTTGTTTCATTGCAAACTTTAGGAACAAACTCATCACAAAAACAAGAGACGTGGTTAGGCAATAAAGCCTTGAATCCCGACGAAAATGCTGCAAAAACCTAATTCATGTTCCTTTTCAACTCGACATTGGAGAGATAACTGTTTAAGTCACGTACATTTTTTTAAATAAAAATACGATGAATGTGAATGTAAAAAGATCACAATTTCTCATATGAGAGGCGGAAAGTGGGTAGGTAGGAAGTAATTAATTACTCTCTCTAAAATTAAAATTGGAAGTTTTGTTTTTACAAAAATACATACGAGTAAATAGATAAAAATAAAAAAAAAAGCTTTCGATTGTTTATCAAAAAAGAATTTGAGTAGGCAGGTATAATTTTCGGTAGGAAGCGTTTGGGCAAACAAACCTATTTTTTTTAGTTTGGCTTCATAAAGAAAATAGTGTTATATTTTCATTATGCCTCAACCTTGGTGCCTTAAAGTCTTGATGTTTGATTTGCATAAATTTACATGTTCTAAATATGAAAAAGAAAGGAAATGTGGTAAATGTCAAGGAGACAACATCCTATATCCAAGTTAAAACGACCCAAAACACAGCATATAGGGATCACGGTACGGTCTTCAACACAGTGAGGAACCTCACACCATAAGGCAAGCCCTAAATGGCCCCCAAAAGGGTAAAAAAATGAACAAATCAATGGAAACAAACAATCTAAAATTGTTTGTTCTTCAAAATGAAAATTCTTTAAATGTGTATAAAATTGAAGATTTTTCCCAGTTATTTCATGAAATTACTAAATATTTTAGGAATTTCATGTAATTCCTAAATTACCTAGTAATTGCACGTAATTCCTAATTACACACATTTACTGTAACATATATTCCATTACCTTTTAAAACGAAGAAAAGCATATTTGTTGTCAATCATATATTTGAAATATTAATAATAATCCTTTCGACAGAGTGGTGTTGTAGTTCGCGCATACATGTAGGAACCTAAATTCCTGCACGAGCTCTTGTCACTGTTGATAAACATTTAATGGGTTTATAAAACAAAACCGTACAGAATTGTTGAAAATGGTGAATAAAAGGATATGGAGTTAATGCACATGAGACAAAGTCTCTACAAATACATGGTAAAAAACAAGCAAAGGAACAACGCTTTTATTGTTGTTCTTCATCTTGAAGTCACCATGAGGCCTTCAAAAAAGAGCTTTGCTCATACCTCATAGTAAGTTCAAGACGGCCCCTAGTCTAAAAACGATGAGTAAAGAGAAAAAAAAAATACCGGAAAATTGTTTCCCGATATTGTCCTGGCTTGGTACACAAATTTCCAAAGGAAAATAGAGAACAACAGTTTTCAAATTATATATCATATGTCTTATTTATATAAAATGGGACTCGCATAATAACCTAAATTTTTCGCAATGCAGCTGTCCAATAGATTTTGTGGATTGTACATGTCCCTACAGTTAAGATTTTTCATGTATTTTGTGCAGAAATAATTTCAAGAAAAAAGTTGTCTAGAACATTTTGGTAGACAACCATGTATCATACAGTTACCAAGAAATATTTATCCGGTTGGAATTACCGATTGCTTGATATAGAAAACAGTTTAAATGTTGATAATTGTTCTGCCTCTTACAAAAGAAAACATTGAGAATCTAACACCAGGGGAAGTGCGAGACAGGAGAATCTCAGACACCCAAGGGTAAGATTTCCAGTCTCGGACGAAGATGATTGAAATCTTACGCGAGGGTGTCTGAGATTCTCTTGTCTCGCACTTCCACTGGTGTTTGATTTTATTTCTCACTGTATTCACCCTAAAATATACTAAAATCCACACAAAAATTTCGTCTCCTTTCGTCTGTTTATACAAGGAGTTATGTCCCTTTTTGTAACGTCATAAAATCAGGAATGTACACCCGAGCGCGCCATATTTTAAAAGCCGATTTTTCTTGTTTTTTCCATTGAAATGTTACTTCAAATGATATAACACTTTTATAATACGTAGATTAAATACACTTATGATCACTAATGAGGACAGATGATGTAGACTACAGACCCTTATATGTAAAACACGATATTTGCCGGTAAACTGCACGTGATTCTTTTGTCTTACACTAGTGTAAGACAAGGAAACCTCACACCGCTAAAAATAGGAACTGCTGTGTCTCAAAAGTGAGAAAATAGTACGTATACAGCAGATTTACATATAACCTGTCTATCTGTAAATTAAGGTATTTTGACTAGTGGTAATGGGAAATGTCTAGGCGCAATTTTGCTTTTGAGGGACGAAAATATTTCAGTTCCATACCTGTAGCAATTTCAGTACCCCCTTTTATTTTCAAGTAGACTTTCTATGAATTGTGTGATTGAAAGTTTGTTAATACCACAGACACTGTAGAACACGAGGAACGTCAAATACCTAAAACAAAGAAGGACTTGTTTCATCCTATGCAACTTTTTGTTCAATCAAATACAAATGTTCATATTTCCTTAAAAACAAAGATCAGTTTATATAACTTCAGTGATTAGGTAAATAAAAAAATATAACAGGGGAAAGGACTAAAACTCAAGATTAAGTTACTTGGTTAAAAAATGGAAAAAGGGGAAGAGTGTTATGACCCCGTATTTCTTTCTCTCGTGGTTCTGAAATAGGAGTTTCTGAGCAAGGTGGGTTTGAGATTGATCACATTTGAAGATTTGCAGTCAGGAAGGGTACAGCTTAATTCCGTCTTCGCCTGTTATTGAGTCCCTTGCTACTTAGGTCAATATACACAGCTATACTCAAGAAGAATAAAATACATCAAAACCTGTACTTTGGTACAAAATGTAACCGTTACCGAGGTGATCGAGGAAATATGGCTAGAGCTAGGTAATTCAATAATTTTGTGTTTGTTTCTTAAAACAATTGTTTTTATATCAAACATGGTAAAGGGAAATTGATAAAAGGTATATTGCATTACCTTCATATAGTTTGGTTGAACTTTCAATGAAGCGTCTGGCCCGTCTCAGGTTGGCGCTGGTTTCTCAAATTCTGTCGTCAGAAAGCTAACAAACTGTCGCCTATTGTGACAAAAAATCACAAAGTACTGTATATTTGAATTCCAAAATGAATACCGAAGCAAGGGCCAAAATCATAAATCCAGAATACATAGCAATATGAGGATCACATAAAGACAGAGAGCGAAACAATCAGAACATAAAATAAACGCCACAATTTAAATATAGCACTAACAGTGTGAACCTCTAAAACATGAGAGCCATTGGCTGCCCCGGAAGGATAAGCGTGACCTGCTTCACATAAAGAATTTTAGAAATACGATTACAAATTTCTTATTGTCAGTCAAGCGACTAAAGGACAGAATAATCTCGACCTAAATTTTGTATTGTTTTAGCTTTTATGCATTACAAACAAATGATATACAATCACAAGCCACAATTCACAAGCGAACTGCACTAGAAAAACAATAATGAAGACAAGAGACAAACATAAATAACGATAGGAACTCGGAAAATCCGGACTTGGTACCAGCACTAGCAAAGCCAGCAGTATGTTTAAACTGGTTTACGGGCAATGAAACCTCTTTCTCTGTCCCTATTCCCTACAGTATAATAAACATGTTTTCATTCAACTTTCAGCAGTATTTCAGCTATTTCATGACAGTCAGTTTTAGTTATGGAGGAAGCCGGAGTGAACCACCGACCTCGGGCAGGAAACTGACATACCTTATCACTTTCGATTGTAAGTCTTTTGCATCCTTTTTTAATGTACGAAGAGGGGCGTGAACTCACACCGAAGTGGTGATGGACTACAGTGGTTGTATAGATAGTAGAACTACCTTAACCACTCGGTCATCCAGGTCCCCCCATGGAGTAATGAACCAGAGTGTCTAGATATATAAAGTAAACTAAAGCATACATTTCAACAAATCTCTAATGGTTCCTACACAGAAAAATGCCCTTTTAGTTTTTGAGTGGGATGCAAGGACAGATTATTTCACCTCTAGATAAAATAGGATAAAAATGACGGTCTTAAAAATTTTATTGTTAAGAAAATAAAATTCTGGTGAGAAAGTTAGCTATTTTAATTGGTCTCTATGTTTCTTCATTCCCTGGAAGTTTCTTTTATAGACAATTAGAAAGAGAACATTTTGATGGTAACATAATTTTGTCTGGTATTGCCTTAAAAGAAATTTACTGGCAGATCGAGAATTTAAGTAATTATAATAGATGACCTATTTAAATGCCGTCTGTTAACTTCATGATTTTTTGCATCATGTGTGCAATCCCTAACATAAGTTTTTTGGGGGATTCTGATCTAAATCATAAGTACACCATTATTTTTTTTTGTTAAAAGCAATATTTCTTGTCTTGAAAAAATTTTGGGACAAAGATTTATGTAGCCACCAGAACAGAAAACTCTACAGCAGTGGCTTGCATTAATAATTGAGGTGCTATTCGAACAGAACGAAGTAAAAATACTTGGTTTTTTTTTTGCATCGAAAGAACTATATTGGTCTCAGCTTTTTATAATCCTGGAAAATGTTTGTCCAGGCTGACTTTTTGTCATGATAACCTGCAAATATTTGATGTTGAACTTTAAAGAAGACATGTTTGGTTCCAGATTAAATAAATTGAGACAACGGCAGTGGATTACCGAAAGAACAAGGGGAGTGATGATCACAAAAATCAAAGTTCAAAGACATTGCAAAAACGGCAACAGAGAAAACAAAAACGCGAGACACCTATAAGGCACGGAAATAAATAGACGATATAAAACTAAAGCACCCAGAGTGTGAACTCCCATGAAAATTGGGGAGTGACATCAGGAGCTATGGAAGGGTAAGCATGTCCTGCTCCGCTAAGCGGCACTGTCACAGTATCAGTGAGTCAATCCAGGGTTGAGACTTCTTTTTTCACTGGGGCTGAATTTGGATGTTTCTTTATTGGTCTTGCTTGATCTGTAATATCGTCACATTTCCGCTTTTCCCTGTCATTACAGGGTATTTGAAAAAAATGAAGGACCAAATGGTAAATATTTTACAAAGAGTTCCTTCATGAATAAATCAAACATTATATCCTTGTCTGTTAAGTTTCAAACCATCCGCTAATCTAATTGGCAGAGACCCGGGATAAGTGATGTCTTCTTCACTTCTGCACCTGACTGCAATTTGGCTTTGAAATATAACCTTAAAGGGGAAGGCATTTCTTACTGTAGTGACATCATCATCATTTCCTGGATGGATACCACCACAAAAAAAAATCAATACGCTTGGAATTATAGTAATTGGATAGTATTTTCGGTCTTCAATAGCTTTATTTTCCTAGATGAACAAATATTTATCTCCAACATTGGATTATTAATTTTTTTCTACCCGTTTACTTTTTTTCTTAATCGGCAACTTTTTTTCATATGCATGCCAAAAATTTATCGAACAAACATAAAGCAAAAGTTATGGGAATTTATCACAACTTTATTTATCTCGATGACAAAAATAGACTTCTTAACAAAGGTTATTTTCCGTATGTGATCTGATGTTAATTACAGTCTCCATAGTCGAATGGTGACTTTACGAAAGTTCATGCATTTTATTTGACTTAAAACTGTTCCTGAATAGTTTAAGTCTGTTTTTGTGACAAATATACATGTAGTAATCTTAAAGAACAGTTCTGTAGTCAATAAGTAACTTCGGTATTTTGTTATTTTTGTTACTACTGGGTCGATCCCACCGCTAGTGGACTGTTAGTCCCCGTAATCACCAGCCCAGTGGTCAGTGCCTCTGTGCTGACCCGAAAGCCGATTTTATCTTGAAACTTGCAATTTCTAATTTTTGTAAATTTTGTTGAAAACTAAAGAACATACCCTAACGCAAAACTCTGTCCTTAGCTGATTTTGCTTTCCATTTTGATCATATTGGGTTATTTTTTTCTCTGTCAGTTTTAATGATCCTTGAGTTTATGGTCTTCGAAATGTTAAGATCTTATCTGCACGGATGAGACACGAGTTGTCAAAATGGTCATATGAAGAAATTTAATTTACAGTAACTGCGGTATTTTGTCAAAAGTCAGCAATATAAGTCATATAACATGAAAGTGGATTATCATCCCGCCTGTATTTTAGACCAGGAATGAATTGTGTACTTAATGTTAATTGAAATGCAGTTGCCACAATCAAGGTAACATTATTAGTTAAACAGTTGATCTTCAGTCTCTGAAACTTTCGTAGCTCGAACACCACCAATATCCTGAACTGTATTTAAAGTCTGATCATGTTTTACTATATTTCTTTGTTCGGCTTTTTTTTTTACAAAAAACGTTCTTGCTTAGGACACCTTTTGACACAAGTTTTGAAGTCGAGACGTCATTTGTAAATGGCGGTCAACAAACAATTTTCAACTTCGGTTTGAAGTCGCAACATGAATATCTATTTGGAAACCAAATTTCATTTAAATCCGACAACATTGAATTTTCCCGCCTTTTTTGGGGCAGAAAATGGCAGTCAACAAATAGTTTTTAACATCGGTTTTGAAGTTGCGACATCAATACCAAACCAAATTTCATTGAAATCGGACAATGTTGAATTTTCCCGCCTTTCTTGGCGATCATTTTGAAAATGGCGGTCAACGAACTTTTTTTGAACATCAGTTTTGAAGTTGCGACATCAACAAACTCCATTGAAATCGGACAATGTTGAATTTTCCCGCCTTTTTTGGCAGCCATTTTGAAAATGACAGTCAAAGATCAATTTTTAACGTCAGTTTTGAAGTTGCGACATCAATACCTATTTGGAAACCAAATTCCATTGAAATCGGACAATGTTGAATTTTCCCGCCTTTTGTGGTGGCCAGTTTGAAAATGGCGGTCAACGAACAATTTTTAGCGTCAGTTTTGGAGTTGCGACATCAATACCTATTTGGAAACCAAATTTCTTTGAAATCCGACAATGTTGAATTTTCCCGCCTTTTTTGGCGGCCATTTTGAAAATTGCGGTCAACGAACAGTTTTCAACACCGGTTTTGAAGTGGCAACATCAATATCTATATGGGAACCAAATTTCATTGAAATCCGACAATGTTGAATTTTCCCGCCTTTTTTGGCGGCCATTTTGAAAGTGGCGGTCAAAGAGCTCTTTTCCACACCAGTTTTGAAGTCGCCACAGCATGGCAAACATTTTATCATTTTACACTTAACCTTCATCTTCTATAGTTTTGGAAATAAAAGACCAAAAGTACGAAATTTTTTTAAAAATCGATGAAAAAGGGCAATAACTCCTACAAGGGTTTATGGATTTTCTTCAAAATTTCAGGGTGTGTAGATCTTGATATATTGAACATTCGTTTTTAATTTACACTTGACCACTCCATTTGTTACACTTTTTGACATAAAAAAGAAAAAAATGCACAAATTTTGAAAATTTTACGGAAAAAGGGCTATAACTCCGAGATGGGTTTCTGATTTTCTTCAAAATTGCGTGATGGGTAGATCTCATCATGCTGATTTTTACCCTATTTCAGATTTTTGAAATCTAACGGTTTTCGCGTTATTAGCCAAAAATTGCAATTTACACCTATGTTCTATATTTAGCAATGGCGGCCATGTTGTTTGACCAGCCGACTAATCGAACAAATACCCTGGTGATGATTCAAGTAAAGTTTGGTTACATTTGGCCCAGCGGTTTCAGAGGAGAAAATTTTTGAAATTGTTGACGGACAGACGACTGACGCATAGTGATGGCAAAAGCTCACATAGTCTTTTAGGCAAGGTGAGCTAAAAATTACGGTGAGAGATACGTCAAATGATCAAATTCATTAATTTTGTTAAACCTGAAATAGAATGAGAATTAGAAAAAGTTACAAATGTTAGCTTTATACAATCAATGTTTAAATAACAAAACAGTAAGAGTAGTATTATAAGATTATTGCATGAATATTGAAATATACACTTGTTTATTACATACTTAGTAGAAATAAAAGCGTTTTTGCATGATCAATATGACCGGAAGTAAAGTGTCCATATTTTCACACCCCAGGAAAATAATAGGTTATTTTATGCTTCTCGTGCATCTCAGACAAAATAAACGACTTCCGGTCCATATTGGCCTGGGCAAATAAACGACTTCCGGTCCATATCGGCCTGGCATTTCTAAACGTCGGAAGTATGTAATAAAAAGTTTAATACATGTGCATTTCCATATTGACCTGATTATCATCCCTCGACCCACATTGTCCCTCGACTTCGTCTCGGGCCAATATGGGTGTCTCGGGATGATAACCAGGCAAATATGGAAATGCCCATGTATTAATCTGTATGTATTGTCCCGGGTAGAATTTCATATTGCACGAGCTTGCGAGTGCAATAAATGTTCTACAAGGAATATTTCACAATATATACGCAATAACCCTTTTATTGTGTATGACGACGTAAAAATTTCTGTTAATAATAAATTTTGTTGTCAATTTAAGCCATATATGTGCACATACAGAAAACAAATTTACAGTAATTTCGGTATTAAGTTATTTGTTACCACTGGGTCGATGCCTGTTAGTGGACTGTTAGTTCCCAAAGGCATTCACCAGACAAGTAGTCAGTACTTCGGTGCTGACCCGAAAGCCAATACTATTTAAAAACTTACAATATCAAAATTTACGTAAATTTTGTTGAAAACTAAGGAGTATCTCCCTAATGCAAAGCTCTGTCCTTAGCTGATTTTGGCTTTACATTTAGATCATATTGGTTATTTGTTTTCTATCAATTTTAACATTTTTGAATTCATGGTATCCCAAACGTTTAGATTTTATCTGCATTGAAGAGACA